>CM059191.1:105661343-105873843 GCA_030323885.1 Branchipolynoe longqiensis | reverse complement strand
ATCTCTGCAACACGTTATTATAATCTTTGCAACACGTTATTATAATCTCTGCAACATGTTATTATAATCTCTGCAACATGTTATTATAATCTCAGCAACACATTATTATAATCTCTGCAACATGTTATTATAATCTCTGCAACATGTTATTATAATCTCAGCAACATGTTATTATAATATCTGCAACACATTATTAGAATCTCAGTAACACATTATTAGAATCTCTGCAACATGTTATTATAATCTCAGCAACATGTTATTATAATCTCAGCAACACATTATTATAATCTCTGCAACACATTATTATAATCTCTGCAACATGTTATTATAATCTCTGCAACATGTTATTATAATATCTGCAACACATTATTATAATCTCAGTAACACATTATTATAATCTCAGCAACATGTTATTATAATCTCAGTAACACATTATTATAATCTCAGCAACATGTTATTATAATCTCAGTAACACATTATTATAATCTCTGCAACATGTTATTATAATCTCTGCAACATGTTATTATAATATCTGCAACACATTATTATAATCTCAGTAACACATTATTATAATCTCAGCAACATGTTATTATAATCTCTGCAACACATTATTATTATCTCAGTAACACATTATTATAATCTCAGCAACATGTTATTAGAATCTCTGCAACACATTATTATAATCTCAGTAACACGTTATTATAATCTCAGCAACATGTTATTATAATCTCAGTAACACATTATTATAATCTCAGCAACATGTTATTATAATCTCAGCAACATGTTATTATAATCTCAGCAACACATTATTATAATCTCTGCAACACGTTATTATAATCTTTGCAACACATTATTATAATCTCTGCAACATGTTATTATAATCTCTGCAGCACGTTATTATAATCTCAGTAACACATTATTATAATCTCAGTAACACATTATTATAATCTCTGCAACACATTATTATAATCTCTGCAACATGTTATTATAATCTCTGCAACATGTTATTATAATATCTGCAACACATTATTATAATCTCAGTAACATGTTATTATAATCTCTGCAACATGTTATTATAATCTCTGCAGCACGTTATTATAATCTCAGTAACACATTATTATAATCTCAGTAACACATTATTATAATCTCTGCAACACATTATTATAATCTCTGCAACATGTTATTATAATCTCTGCAACATGTTATTATAATATCTGCAACACATTATTATAATCTCAGCAACATGTTATTATAATCTCTGCAACACATTATTATAATCTCAGTAACACATTAGAATCTCTGCAACACATTATTATAATCTCAGTAACACGTTATTATAATCTCAGCAACATGTTATTATAATCTCAGTAACACATTATTATAATCTCAGCAACATGTTATTATAATCTCTGCAACACGTTATTATAATCTCAGCAACATGTTATTATAATCTCAGCAACATGTTATTATAATCTCTGCAACACGTTATTATAATCTCAGTAACACATTATTATAATCTCTGCAACACGTTATTATAATCTCAGCAACATGTTATTATAATCTCAGCAACATGTTATTATAATCTCAGTAACACATTACTATAATCTCTGCAACACGTTATTATAATCTCTGCAACACGTTATTATAATCTCAGCAACATGTTATTATAATCTCTGCAACACGTTATTATAATCTCTGCAACATGTTATTATAATCTCTGCAACACGTTATTATAATCTCAGCAACATGTTATTATAATCTCAGCAACATGTTATTATAATCTCAGCAACATGTTATTATAATCTCAGTAACACATTACTATAATCTCTGCAACACGTTATTATAATCTCTGCAACACGTTATTATAATCTCAGCAACATGTTATTATAATCGCTCCAACACGTTATTATTTTCTCTGCAACACATTGTACATGTTATAATTAACATGAGTGATTCTCGGTCGGAGCTTAGAAGTTGCTAGGACGTAAAACAACAACAAACAAAAACAGATCTCGGTCGGAGACTGGACGAAATGATAGCACTTACCCGCTACCTGGAGGAATACTATGTGATACCTGAACAACCTGATAGGTGGCGACAACGACCCAAACTTTGCCCCCAAAATGTGTATGTTACCTGGCCCTGCCCGAATTCAAACCGTCCGCAGAACCATCGCAGCTGCCGTCAGCGTAACATCGACCCAGTTCTCTTATATTAGCTACCGATGCCAGATACTGATCTCAGAATGAACCTGAAAGCCACCAACCGGAAACTGGTAGACGCACACCGTAGTAACTAACATCAATCCAGCTTTCTTAAGGTACGGTCTCGGGTATGTTGTATCAAATGAAGAGGGCATTGCGCCGCCAACACTGATGACACTGACAATAAGCATCAGCCACCTGTGAAAGGAAAACCGTCTACGTCTAAAAATACATCGGCCACTTCACAATCAAAAATCAACAACGACGAGCTCATCAAAGCCATGCAAGCTGCGATGGCAGAATAGATGCACAACTTCGAAGCCAAGATGGTCGCCAGAATGGAGGCACTGGAGACCGGCAGGCACAGGAAAAAACAGTGTCACCCATGGCGAGACATCGGATATCCGCATCCGCATCCGGACATATGGAAGCGCCACTATTTTCCCCCCATTTTTTGTCACATTCGCATACCGCATATATGGAATCTTAGCTTTATGAGTAGAAATTTGGGATGAAACGGTGGTGAAAACAATAGTAAAAACCACACTAACATGTCTCCCAGAAGGTGGCCCCAGCTACCGTTATTCCAGTGCACATATGGTGTGGCACACGGTCCACTAGGGGCGGCAGGAAAAGTTCTAATTAAAGCTGCCTAGTTCGATGAAGCATCAAATTTTCAAAACTAAATAACACTTACCTAGATTTGATTCTACATATCTAACTTGGATACTTATTCATCTATTAGAGAAAGTGGGACATAGCTCAGGCGATACACCTGTGAAGGTGTGGCTCATCCAATCGATCCTGCTCAGTGGACACATTTGCAGTTGGGGCTATTTTCCGTTCCAATCAGTGGTCCACAACTGGTTTATCAAAAGCTGTGGTATGTGCTGTCCTGTCTGTCAGAAAGTGCATATAAAAGATCCCTTGCTGCTTATCGGAAAGAGTAGCCTATGTGGCACCAGTGGGTTTCCTCCAAAGAAATATGTCAGAATCACCCTATGTTTGACGTCCAATAACCGATGATAATAATGAATGTGTTCTAGAGGCGTCGTTAAATAAAACTAACTTTTTTTATTCACCTATTAAGCATTTGTTGCCACATAGAAGTACATACTGAGTTAATTTAATAGAACCTGTTAGTGTTACTTCACTTTTGGCATGCTTGCAAAAATTAATTTGGTATATTTTGTTGTTGTTGTTGAAGATTTATACTGCCTATCATGGATAAGCCTGAATAGGCTTGTTTTCACCATTAGACAGTTTGTCGATAGAAAGTCTGAGCCTACACTTTTACTGACCCAAGGGATTTTTTACCTCCCACCCCACATAGACATGGTATGAGAGCAACTGGCCTTTGATGACGCTGTAAGTTATACACAGCGGTGGAAATCCAAATTGGCAGAGGTGGGGGGCACAGGGAATCGAACTACCGTCCTTCAGATTAGGAGTCCGACCTAGAAAAAAGTCAGACACTCTAACCACTCCGCCACAGAGAACACCACAAATATCTCCAAAGTTAGCCATTTAAAATAAAAGTTTCTTCAAAGCAAAGTAAGGTAGATTATACCAATTAAAATGTAATATATTTATCTCAGAAAAATGACAGAAACTCAAAACGATCGGACTACGGAGGTTTAACCTACTCCGTGGCTTGATGATGTGATGTGTTTGTTGTTTTCTTGCAGGGTTCGTCAGTACTGAAGCGGGTGTCTGAGGTGCAGTATTCACTATACACTAAGCACTTCCTTACCCGCCCTGTGTGTGTATATTCACTGTCACTGTGCATGCATGGTGCTGTCACTGCAGGTCTGTGTGTACATGGTGCTGTCACTATGTAAGCATGGTGCTATCACTATGTAAGCCTATGTGTACATGCTGCTGTCACTATGTAAACATGTGTATACATGGTGCTGTCACTATGCAGGTGACACTGCCACTATGTAAGCATGGTGCTGTCACTATGTAAGCATGGCGCTGTCACTGTGCAAGTATGTGTGTACAGCGTGATGTCACTATGAAGGTTTGTGTGTACATGGTGATGTCACTATGTATGCATGATGCTGTCACTAAGCAGGCTTGTGTGTACATGGTGCTGTCAGTATGTATGCATGGTGCTGTCACTATGCAGGCCTGTGTGTACATGGTGCTGTCAGTATGTATGCATGGTGATGTCACTATGCAGTCACTATGCAGGCCTGTATGTACATGGTGCTGTCATTTTGCAGGTAGTACAGTCACTATGTAAGCAGGATGCTGTCACTATGTAAGCATGGTGCTGTCACTGTGCAGGCTTGTGTACATGGTGCTGTCACTGTGCCGGCATGTGTGCATGGTGCTGTCACTGTGCAGACGTGTGTGCATGGTGTTGTCACTGTGCCGACATGTATGTATATGTTGATGTTACTATGCAGACATGTGTGTATAGTATGCTGTCACTGGCATGTGTCTGAATGGTGATGTCACTGTGCAGACATGTGTGCATGGTGATGTCACTGTGCAGACATGTGTGTGCATGTTGCTGTCACTGCGCAGACATGTGTGTAAATGGTGCTGTCACTGTGAAGACATGTATGTACATGGTGCTATCACTATGCCGGCATGTGTGTACATGGTCGTGTCACTGTGTTGACCTGTGTGTGCATGGTGTTGTCACTATGCAAACTTGTGTATGCATGCTTCTGTCACTATGCAGACCTGTGTGCATGCTTCTGTCACTATGCAGACCTGTGTGCATAGTGCTGTCACTATGCAGACTGTTGCGTGTGTGCACAGTGCATGGTCTACATGAGAACGCGTTGCTAACATGCATTCTGACCACATCTTCTGTCAATTCTGGGCAGTATGAGTGGGGGCGATAGAGCACTTTAGATGTATTTCTAACTGTCTGTCTATCCATCTATATCTATTTATCAATCTATCTATCTATATCTCTATCTATCTACCTATCCATCTATCTATCCATCTATCCATTTATCTACATCTATCTATCCATCTATATCTATCCATCTATATGTATCCATCTATCTCTATCTAAATCGTTCTGTCCACCGCATTCAAAGACTTTGATCTACACTTGCCCGCACACGGCTGTACAGGAAGTAGAATTGGTTAGCGCTGAACTAGTGCGACACGGTATAGAACCCTGCATGTGTGAGTGCGAGGGCCTGCCAAGGACCTCATGGACCTCCTGTGTGCCTGTGGACATCAAGAGCATACTTACGTCCAACTACCCAATGGCTGCCAGTGTTTCGCACCTCGCACTGACTGATGCCTCGCTCCTGGTTTTTATTTTGTCAGTTTCTCCAGCCTTTAAAAATAATTGAGTTTATAGCTTAAGCTGGTCTAACATTAACAGTAATGTATGTGGCAATTTTTTTTTTTTTTTGGTCAACATTTTATTTGGCGGAATAACTCCCTTATCAGGTCCGAGGCACTGGTGTTCCACTCAGTCCAATTTGTTAACTGGTTTAGTTTGTTTGTTGTTTTACATCCTAGCAACATCTAAGGTCATATCAGGATGGGTGTTCACTGGTTGTTTGCGCAACTTTGAGGGGAGACTAACGTAGTTGGTTGGTTGTTGGCGTTTTACATCCTAGCAACATCTAAGGTCCTATCAGGACGGGACTAGTGCAGTGGTGCTATGGCGGGGAGGACTGGGGAAGAGAGAAGTTAGGTGAAGTTAACGGGTCTCAGTGTGACGTCAGTTGCGCAGAGTGAGTTAAGTCCGTGGCTGGACGTGGTGGTGGGTGGTGGTTGGTGGTTACCGTGTGTGAAGTGACCGTCTCAGGTGAGTTGGTGAAAGCTGCACAGCTCGATGAAAACATCACTATTTAAAAGACTTACCATTCTAGGGGGTCAAGTGTTGTGGTCTGCACTGACCTCTCAGTCAAGGTGCCACATAGACAGGTAGGATAGGTGGATAGGGTGACTGCATCAGGGAGACTAGATAATGAGGTTAGGATGCTAGCCTCGCAATAGCAATAAGTGTATGGTATGTGTAGTAGATAGTCTAATGGTTAGGATGCTAGGCTCGCAATAGCAATATGTGTATGGTATGTGTAGTAGATAGTCTAATGGTTAGCAAGCTAGCCTCGCAATAGCAATAAAAAGTGTATGGTATGTGTAGTAGATAGTCTAATGGTTAGCAAGCTAGCCTCGCAATAGCAATAAGTGTATGGTGTGTGTAGTAGATAGTCTAATGGTTAGGATGCTAGCCTCGCAATAGCAATAAGTGTATGGTGTGTGTAGTAGATAGTCTAATGGTTAGGATGCTAGCCTCGCAATAGCAATAAGTGTATGGTGTGTGTAGTAGATAGTCTAATGGTTAGGACGCTAGCCTCGCAATAGCAATAAGTGTATGGTGTGTGTAGTAGATAGTCTAATGGTTAGCAAGCTAGGCTCGCAATAGCAATAAGTGTATGGTGTGTGTAGTAGATAGTCTAATGGTTAGGATGCTAGCCACGCAATAGCAATAAGTGTATGGTATGTGTAGTAGATAGTCTAATGGTTAGGATTCGAGCCTCGCAATAGCAATAAGTGTATGGTGTGTGTAGTAGATAGTCTAATGGTTAGGATGCTAGCCTCGCAATAGCAATAAGTGTATGGTATGTGTAGTAGATAGTCTAATGGTTAGGACGCTAGCCTCGCAATAGCAATAAGTGTATGGTGTGTGTAGTAGATAGTCTAATGGTTAGGATTCGAGCCTCGCAATAGCAATAAGTGTATGGTGTGTGTAGTAGATAGTCTAATGGTTAGGATGCTAGCCTCGCAATAGCAATAAGTGTATGGTGTGTGTAGTAGATAGTCTAATGGTTAGGACGCTAGCCTCGCAATAGCAATAAGTGTATGGTGTGTGTAGTAGATAGTCTAATGGTTAGCAAGCTAGGCTCGCAATAGCAATAAGTGTATGGTGTGTGTAGTAGATAGTCTAATGGTTAGGACGCTAGCCTCGCAATAGCAATAAGTGTATGGTGTGTGTAGTAGATAGTCTAATGGTTAGGATTCGAGCCTCGCAATAGCAATAAGTGTATGGTATGTGTAGTAGATAGTCTAATGGTTAGGATGCTAGCCTCGCAATAGCAATAAGTGTATGGTGTGTGTAGTAGATAGTCTAATGGTTAGGACGCTAGCCTCGCAATAGCAATAAGTGTATGGTGTGTGTAGTAGATAGTCTAATGGTTAGGATGCTAGCCTCGCAATAGCAATATGTGTATGGTGTGTGTAGTAGATAGTCTAATGGTTAGGATGCTAGCCTCGCAATAGCAATATGTGTATGGTATGTGTAGTAGATAGTCTAATGGTTAGGATGCTAGCCTCGCAATAGCAATAAGTGTATGGTGTGTGTAGTAGATAGTCTAATGGTTAGGATGCTAGCCTCGCAATAGCAATAAGTGTATGGTGTGTGTAGTAGATAGTCTAATGGTTAGGACGAGAGATCGGTTGACAACTATGGGTTTGAATCCTGCTCGAGGTGCAATATTTTGAACTTAATCATAATCACCATCATCAGTCCCTTAACCGCGAGGGTCGTTGGGACGCCACAGATGACTTTGCGAGCAGGTTTCTCCAGTTTTCCATGTTCTGTACTGCCCTCTGGAACTCGCCAAACTCCAGGCCTGTTGTTGTCCTCTTTCTTCGTCCACCTTGTTTTCTTATGCTTTTCACTTTTCAAGATGGTTTTGGCCAGACCTGAGCCTACCCACAAATAGTATAGTTCTTTGTGTTTTTAGTAGCATACTGCCTTTGTTTTTTTTGGCCACATTAGTTCTTTAAGCAGGGGAAATTTTAGTCGCAGACGACTGGTCTTCCTCATAATCCTTACTAAAGAGTTATTAATAGTATGGTTTTAAATAGTGTTATTGGTTTTAATTTGTGCTAATATCATTTTTATTGTTATTATCATCGTTTTAATAGGAATTTACAGGATATATGTATTAGATTGGTTATTATATTATACCTTTAGTTTTAAGTAACTTTCCTTAAAAAATTACTAACAGCAGATATTTGAAGTGTAAGCATGTCAGGCGGATGTCACCTGCATTTATCTAATCATATGCATATCTATTTCATGAAGATATTAGATATTAATCTTAGATATTAATCAATTTGGGAATTAAAGTTTATCTATAAATACAACATAAATAATAACTCCTTATTGTGTCATAGTGCTGCCCTCTGAGAATGGGATGTGGATACGTGGTAGTGTTAATGCAGTGGTGAAGCGACAGGGGGCGTTGTGAATGACTTAAACAGTGTCAACAACAATATGCAGCATCATGCCTGGAGCTGGGGTTCTAGTGAAGGCTGGTGACTTGGTGTGAAGAACCACCCACAGGCGGGCGGGACGCGCTGGCCGAATCGATAGAGCGCAGGCTTCTCTTGCGGAAGGTCGGGAGTTCGAAAACCCAGCCAAGTCAAACCAGTGCCTTATAGAACTTGTCGCTACCTATCCTGGCACTCCAGGATTTATAGGATAGGGCAAGGACTGTTTAGTGCAGTATCAGGATAATGTGACTGTATACGATATCGGGTCATGGTGCCGGCAGCCTGGTCTCCCAGTGGGGCAGTACTATAAAGTCGCCATGAGCGCGCACTGTCACAAGTCGGTACCCATCCTGATAGGACCTTAGATGTTGCTATGACGTAAAACAACAAACAAACAAACCAAAATGGTCAGACAGACCGGAAGTACGGCCCCGAGGTACCTGGGGCTGGCCGAGATCTACAGAAGCAAATCTGACCAGACAGGATGGCAGAATGAGTTGAATGTCTGTCTCCTGTTTTGGGAGATCGGGAGATCAGAACCCATGGGTTCATGGGTTCGAACCCATGTCAAGTCAAACCGATAACTTAAAAATGGATACTTGTCGCTTCCTAGCCAGGCACTCGGCATTATTAGGATAGGGCAACGACTGGTTTGTTCAGTGTCAGGATAATGTGACAGGGGAGTAGCACTGTAAAGTCACCATGAGTGCGCACTGTCACAAAATTACAGAAACTAATAATAGAATCGGACTGCAACTTTAACTGCAGACATCAGTGCCAGACTAGCTGCGCGTCCATTATGGTGCTGTCACATTACGAAGCTTCTCGCCAACGCGCGTCAATGTTTGTGATTTTTTGGCGGAATTTCGGGATACGTCAGGAAGCATTAGGCGCGCGTTGGTATTCGTTGATGGACAGCAAGGGTCGGCGGCGCGTGTCAGGCAACCAGTGAAGTTTTGTGCTTGCACAAAACTTTCAACGTGCGACAACGCACGGGTGGCAACATTATGGCGACGTATGGGGCGCGTCGAGATATGTTAAACACGCTGTAATAACGTTGTACGAATGCTAGGCACATGCCATGCGCACGTGAGGCTCATTGCGCCAAACTGTTGCTTTGTTTGTTTGTTGTTTTACATCCTAGCAACATCTAAGGTCATAACAGGACGGTGAGCCAGACTTTTAAAAAAAAATTTCTCATGCGCCGATATACGTTACCACAATGTCGGCCGCATGCTACCAACACGTTGCGCTGACATCAAACTTTTTCCCACCGCGCCGAAAAGTTTGACGTTTCTCAACTTTTTTGCGCGTTGGCCGTTTTGCTGGCGAGAAGCGTCGTAATGTGACAGGACCATTAATGAGTCAGGGACTTTCTCAGCAGCCCGGGAAGGAACACGGAAGTGACATATTGTAAATACTCTCATGTAAATACTCTCATGTAAATACTCTCATGTAAATACTCTCATGTAGATTTAATTGTTAGGCGCTATCTTTTCCCTATACGTTTTTCTCCATGTTATCTAAAGGAAGCGGTCAGGTTTCTAACTGTAAGCATAATTGGACTTCGGGTGTAGTCCAGTGACTATACAGCAAGACCCACCACTAATTGCACCAGAAATGAAACCACCTGTATCTGTCTAAGATAAGTCTACCTTATAACATACCAAAAGTCTTGTAAAGTCTTTGGAGTAGGAACATGGTGAATTTTGTGGATGAAAGTTGCTAATTAACTCATTTTCCATTAAACTGCCAAATATTCGGATAGGCAGAACTCGGTCAATTTTCAAGATAAATCAACAAAAACAGGGGCAATGTTTCACACAGAAGTATTTAAAGTAGTGCCATATATATTGGGGTACCACTACCCGAAACCTGTTGCTTCACAACTCAGAATCACAAATGTGCATAACTTCTCAACCATAGTGGGTCTTAACAAATGTACATAGAGTAGATCATTTTAAATTGTTAAGCACATTGTGTATTGTGTAATTAAGTTAAATTAATTAAATTTTCCCCTTCATTGCGACAACGGAGAATATTTTTTCTTCAGATTAATACTGCCTATTATGGATAAGTCTGAATAGACTTGTTCTCACCATTAGACAGTTTGTCGATAGAAAGCCAGAGCCTACACTTTTACCGACCCAAGGGATTTTTAACCTCCCACACCACATAGACATGGTATGAGAGCAACTGGCCTTTGATTACCCCTCGTTCTTTTGGAAGTAGCTTTTGTGCTTTAAAGCTGTGTAATCCAATGATGGCAACAAATTTTCATAACTAGAACGCTGACCTAGATTTGATCCTGCATATTCAACTTAGGTACGTGTGCACTTGTAATTGGAGTGATTTGTTAAGGCCATGTTTTGCTCAACAGATTTTGCAACTTGTTGCGCCATGTAAACGCACCATAAGTAACACCGTCAACAATGATAACACCTAGCACTCAGCCTGTGGCGTGGGTGCGGCTGTGCTCGCTGTGGTGCACGCATGCTCCGTCCGTGAGTAAGCACGACACATGTAGCACCTACCTCTACGCACGTCTCTTCCTCACAGATGGGCGACGTTCACCCGTACGAGTTCAAGCTGACCACCATTGATCGCATCTACCGCTTCGCTGCAGATGACGGTGGTAAGGTGTACTCAAACTTTACCCACCCACCACCCTGCTGAAATGTACAATCTATCTCGCTAACTCCCTCTTTCTTTTTCTCTCCCCTCCCCTCTCCCCTCTCCTCCCTCTCCTCCCTCTCACCCTCATTTGTACTCAACTTTACCCATCCGCTACTCTCCTGAAATATACTAACTCCCTCTTTCTTTCCCTCTCCCTCTCCCTTCATCCCTTCCCTCCTTCCCTCCATCCTTACCTCCACCCCCCTCCTTCACTCCATCCCCCTTCCCTCCCTCCCGTTCCCTCCCTCCGATAAATCACTTTTCTTGAAGATTTATGCTGCCTATCATGGATAAAGCTAAGATTCCTTGTACGCGGTATGCGGCATGCGAATGCGGCAAAGAATCGGAAAGCATGTAAGTGAATAGTGGTGCTTCCATACATCCTAATGCGAATGCAAATGCAAATGCGGAAACTGAATCGGTCCATGGACCGATCGGTGCAGCATGCGAATGCGAATACTGTTTCGTTTGCCATAGAAAACAATACAGTTCCTTCACAAATTTGGAGGAAGAACTGGCATATATCTACGCCGCATCTACGACATTCAGTGATTTTCAAAAATATATCTAGTAGATCCAGCACTATAAAATCACTAGGAGTGCATCTGTCACAAATCAGTATGCGTCCTGATATGACCGTAGATGTTGCTAGGACATAAAACCACCATACCGCGTATAAGGAATCTTAGCTTAAGTCTTAATAGACTTGTTTTCACCATTAGACAGTTTGTCGATAGAAAGCCAGAGCCTACACTTTTACCGACCCAAGGTATTTTTAACCTCCCACACCACATAGACATGGTATGAGAGCAACTGGCCTTTGATGACGCTGTAAGTTGTACACAGCATTGGAAATCCAAATTGGCAGATCTGGGGGCACGGGGAATCGAACCACTGACCATCAGATTAGGAGTCTGACCTAGAAAAAAGTCAGACACTCTAACTACTCCGCCACAGAGAACACCATCCACCATACCACTTGGCATGTGGGCCTTCTCCAACTCTCCGATATAAACAGAATCAATGTATATTATTAATAACAAATATTAGCATTAATAAAACAAATTAGCATGAATAAAAATGTTTAAAAATAACTAAGATAACCCACACACCATAGCAGTGTGAATGCGTTGAACTGGTGCCATGCATTATTCGTCCTAGCCCGGGATCACATCTGAGTCCGCAGGCCTGATGACCTTGAACTGTTTCAGTCTGTAGAGCATGTTCTGTAGTCGTTCCAAGCAGTGTGCTTCCTGTTCATGACCCACTTCCGGTTCTTCCTGTTCATGACCCACTTCCGGTTCTTCCTGTTCATGACCCACTTCCGGTTCCGTGCGCAGATGATCTGACAATGTGGACGAGTATCCTGATGCGGGCCATCATTGACTCAAAGGTAGGCATCTTCTTCCTGTCTCTCGTCCTGATATGACCTTAGATGTTGCTAGGACGTAAGACAATAAACAAAAGATCTGCCCATTTTAAATCATCTCACCCCCTGTTATATTCAGTAGCGTACTTTTTTCTCAAGACTGGTTTATGATTGCCCATTGATTATGGGTCTTCTACTCAAATAAGCTAGTACAGTACAACCCCGTTAAACCAAGCTCGGTTAAACCAAACGATCGGTTAATTCAAACTTTTTTCGGCGGCCCAGCAAAATACTACCATTTATCATATAAAAAAAGTTGGTTAAACCAAAGTCGGTTAATCCAAAGTATCGGTTAATCCAAACAAAATTGTCAGCCCCAGGCCACTTCCGGTACAGATAAACCAAACTTTCATGTTGTTTTAAGTTCATCTGAGACTGTTTATATGATAAATGGTAGTATGTTGACGGGTCGCCAAAAAAAGTTTGGATTAACCAATCGTTTGATTTACCCGAGCTTTGTTTAATGGGGTTAAAATGTATATGCATAAAAAAACAATAATCATAGTGTCCACACACATTGTATATTACATTCATAATGCACCAAAGTTGTTGCCAAAGCCAAGTCAAAGTCTAAGTCAAAGCTCGGTTAAACCACTGATCGGTTAAACCAAACACATTTCTAGGGTCCCTTTAAGCTTGGTTTAACGGGGTTATACTGTATTAGTAAGCTTTGAGGCTGGGAGCACCGCGGTGCACCCGCTGGTTGTGTGCACTTACAGGCTAAGCGCACCTGAATGCACCTGCAATCGGGTAGCACCATTTCTGATATGATCTGCAAATTATTAAGAAAACATTTCTAGAAAAGCAATTCAACTCCAGGCGCACCAGGACTGAGTGCGTGCAATTTGCACCCAGGCACTCCTGGCCCCAAAGGGTTCAAGTTGCATAGTCCAGTGGCTTTTGAATTTTTGCTTCATTATTTTAGATAAAAATATCAGGTTGACCATTATAACCTACTATTCATTAGTGTGGACTGTTTTTGACTGAAAAATGGCTAATGTTGGAACAATTTAATCTGAAGGCACCCAGAATGATTAATGTAATTGTTATTAGATAATTTTTTAATACGAACAAAATCACCAAAGGCTGATTTAGATAGCGGACTGTGGTGTGTTGAAGACTGTCATACTTGGCTTATTGCGGTGTGGCATCCATCTTTGCTCATTCCGTCTTTTCGCTCAGCCGGAGAAGTTCGAGGAAGGCGGCAGCATGGCGCGGCCGGACAAGGAGGTGAGCCACAGCGAATAGCCGCCACTGCACGAGGCACCCATGCTCTTTTTGTTTTGGGTAATATTTTATTCACCAGAATATTTCCTTCATCAGTGCCGGAACACTGATCTTCCAGCCGTATGTGGTGACAGTTATTTACACAATTATTGTTGGTGTTGTTAATAAGTGATAACGGTACCCGTCCTGATATGACCTTGGTTGGTTGTCGGAGTCTATAACCTTAGATGTTGCCAGGACGCAAAACTCCAACAACCAACCAACTTATCATGCTGCCCCGCTAGGAAATGAGGTCGTCACTAGTATTAATATTCTAAGTAAGAAAGTGACAAATTGTACATTTAGGGTTTTCAAACGCCTCACCTTCCAGTCTGCGGTCTTACCGATTCAAAGCACCCGGAGGTAAACACCCCACCCTGCCCCGCCCCGCCCCACCCTGCCTCGCCCCACCCCACACCACCACACCCCACACCCCACACCACACCACCCACCACACCACCCACCACACCTACCAAAATCAAATCAGTTCTATAACACACCACACCACACACACCACAATCAAAATCAGTTCTTGCTTGCTTGGGGGGTGGTTTGTAACCTTACGACGGTTACTGGTTGCAGAACTGCAACATTTATAGAGAGGCTCCGATAAATCGGCCCAATCTTTGGTTGAAGATTAATCTTCAGTAGGGAGTGTTGTAGAAGCTGGGGACATCTTTACAACGTTGTAACGGCGAAGTGTTGAGGCGGCCCCGAATCTGTTCGGTCCGGCAGTAGTTGAGCACTTGTATCCAGTCGACAGCAGCAGGGGTTTCGAGGAAGGGTGCGTAAAGATGGGTGCAGCGGTGGTTCCAGCAACGAGAACAAAGCGAGAGAAAACGCAAAGGTACAGGGCCCCACCCAAGCACACAACTCCCCTGGTCAGGGTGAGGAGTATGCCTGGGAGAAAAAGAAAAAAAAGGGTAGTCTAGGAAAGAGAAATGAGGAGAGTTGAGTCAAAGGACCGTGTCTATTTGCTCTATGGTGACCAGCCGGCGAGCCAAAGACACCGACAGAGTAAGAGTAGAAGGTGAAATGCGGGTGGGCTCCCCCTCCTGGAACTCTTTTCAGACATATCAAGGAGGAGCAAGGCCAGCAGACAGGAGATAGAGAGAGGTGTCGACGAAGTGTGGTCCGGTGTGGCGTTTTCAGCCGTGTGCATAGACTCAAACTCAAGGCATTGGCAATGGTCATGAGTCACTAACCTTATAACTTTAATATAATGTTTTTGATAAAGATGTTTATTATATGTGTACCAAGCAATTTGTTTCTAGGTGGTGTGGTTTTAGAGATATTTCACTTTTCCTGGATTTTCTGTATGAAGATTGCTCAGATTGCTCACCTCCATTGACAATGGCTTGAGTTTGACGGTACGCGCAGTGCACATTAGTTTTATTCAAAATTAATAGAAATCAAGAACACTAACCTTATAAATGTAATATAATCTTGTTGGGAAAGATGGTTTCTATATGTGTACCAAGCGATTTGTTAATAGGTGGTATGGTTTTAGAGATATTTAAACTTTGCTCACGACCATATTGACAATGCCTTGAGTTTGAGTCTATGCATGAAAACGCCACACTGGAGAGCAAGTGTGGGTGTTCGGTTAAAGAAAGACTGGTAGGACGCATCCCCTGATGCTAACGGATTTAATTTTCATTTCAATGGTACCCTGCGGTTAAGCAGGGTCTCAAAAATTAGTCTATAGACTCATTGTATTGTTCCTCCCCACGGAAATCTTTAGTAAAAGGCGAAAGATTTATACGTGGAATGAAGAGAAACCAGAGTGACGACAAGTTAGAAAAGTCGAGAGGACAGTGATCCCTGTAACACACCGCAGTGGTGTTTTCAAGGCTCTTTCGGCAAATCTCTTAACGAAGTTTGCGGAATGGCCGGAATTTAGCGATATAGCGCATACATGCCTGTTATTTTGCTTCTTTTGTTATTTAATATCTAGGTTTTCTTCAAAATATTGAATATTGATAGTTGTCAATAGTGGAACATTTAGTCTATACCGTGCGTATTTTGTCAACTTAAGATAGTGCCGCCATCTAGTTTGAGCCGAGCGTACTGCGGGCTTTGTCGGTCATGGCTTGTTAACTAGGTCAGGCGTGCACCTGTTGTATCCAACCACATTCACGTCATAAGCCGTGTTTACACGGGCGAGTTAAAACGGCTCATATAATGCGCCTTGCCTAGTTTGCCTCACATTCGCCGTGTAAACGCGACTCTGAGGCGGATTAGGGCTGATTCGCTTCATATGATTCACTTTATGTAATCCACCTTGCCAGGTGGTTTATATGAAGCGATTCAGCTGGTTCCCAGGCGGCGATAGTATAAAATAGTGCTTGCCGGCTACTGATGGAGCAGTAACTAATCGCTGGTGCCCGGCAGTGTTAGGGCCCGATTAGGCCGAAATCTATTAAATGCGATCATATTTAACAGAATTACATCCTCAAATAATGAAATTTAATTAAATTAACCTTAAATTCCAAGCGATATTAACGTAGCAGGTACATCTGCGTCGAATCGACGTGTGTAAACTAAACAAATAGCAGTGCTTGCCGACTACAGGCGGACCACAGGCTTCTGGTTCCCGGTGTCCGACAGACTTTCAAACTCGCTTGTGTAAACGCGCCACCACATCGCTTCATATAAATCGATTTGCCTAATTCGCTTCACAATTGCCCGTGTAAACACGGCTATAGATACACTACATATAACTGGGGGCCCGGTTAGCCCAGATTCAGTTATATTACACACTACCATCAGTGTGCTGGTGATTTGGTGGGCATGCCCCCTGGGTGTGTGCGTGATATTCCTGCCTGTAAATAGACGCGTGTGTAGTGTGCAGCCGGTGACACCGTTGCGCATGCCCAGTCCGGGTTACTTGCTGTAATAATAATAATAATAAAATATTTATTTCCACATGATCGATTCAATGTACACACAAGTTGATATTTATATCAGTAATTTGTTCACATGAAAAAGGAGAAAGCAGAAGTACAATACTTATGAGGTGCTTTCCCCATTTCAAAATAACACAAATACATTATTTATATGATAGAAATAATAAATAGAAAAATAAAAGTTAAAAGCATGTCAACATTACCCTCAATACTGTAAATTACATCTCAATATTTATGTGCTAGACTACTATGTGTTTTCTCTCTGGTAAAGCTTAAATATTTTCTTTTTATATGTGGGAGGGTTGGTGTCATTCCACGGCACTGACAGAATGATATACCAGTAAGGCAGCACTATAAAACCGCCATAAGTCGGTGTATCCCATAAAAAAACATGCATAACACAAAACATGCACTACACTGCTGTGTATCATATGTGTAACAGCAACGGCATACGTTCCACAAACACGGTACCTAAAAACTCTCCTAAGCAACTGCTTGGGTGGAGAACCAAATTGTTGAAAATCTGCAGCATTGACCATGGCACTCATGCCTGCTCTGACCTAATTTCCAATCAGATCCAATCCAATCCAGCATACAGGTAGTGATTGAGCCCTCACAGCTAACATGTGAAACAAGTGCCCATTATTTTGTTCTTGTTAGTTCATTAATTTTCAACTAATTTTCAAAGTTAAAGAGAGCAAGTTATTTTGTCTAGTGATTTTGAATTGGTTGCCTTTTTGTTATTATTATTATTTTGCTTGTTAAAGATATATAGACTAGGTTAATTGTTATAATGTATTTTAGTGAGCTGGGGGGCCTATAACCGCGTAGCACATGAGCACGAAACCGCACTCAATGTCTGATGAGTGCACTAGTATCCAAATTGAATATGTAATATCAAAATTAGGTAGGTATTTTGGTTTAGAAAGATGTATGCTTTCATCTTATTATGGAGCTTAAAGTTAATTTGTTTATTGCGCTTAGTCACACTGCAGGCTGCAGTGTTGGCTGCCCTTAGGCCTAATGTGTGGGGAAGTAGGATCGTTGTTTGTTGGGGTTTTATGTCCTTGGGAATTGGGATGGGATGAAGACCAAAGCTGTCTGTCTGTCTATTGGTGGCTTCTCACTGGTCGTGTCCATAAAGTTGTTGGACCAACACTCAGTCTGGTTGTTGGTCCAACAACTAGGACAATAATTGTGTAAAAATGTTCAATGTGCTCTAGAGGCGTAGTTAAAATAAATAAAACAAGCTTTACTTTTGTTCTTACCCTGTTCCCAACACATTTACAAACCAAGTCCAAGCCAAGCACATGCGTTCCACCAGATGGCGTGGTGTAGCGACACAGTATCCCTTTCCAGCACCGGAGATTGTGGGTTCGATCCCCGAATAATCCAGCTGGCAGAAATGTGGGTTCGAGTCTAAATCTGCGATTTCCCCTATTTGTTTGCACCATCTCCTCTCTTGTCTCCCCCCCCCCCCACCCCCACCCCCATGACACTAGGACAGAACTATGACTGCCCGACTCAGCGTCAAGGTAATGTGATTGAGTGGGATATTAGGTCATCATATTGTACTTTTGTAGTGGCCTGCACTGACCCCTAAGGCAAGGATCCAAGGGGGTGATATCAGGGAGCTTAGGTGGTGTAATGGTTAGCGTGATAGCCCGGAATGCAAGCGATGTGGGTTCGATTCCTGCTCTAGGTGCAATATTTCTCCTTTTCATTACCCCCATGGCAGCACTATAAAGCCGCCCGAAGTGCATTCTGTCACAAAGTCGGTATTCTCGAAGATGCCTTCGAAACGAGCACTTGGGATCGCAAATAAATATATATATATATATATATTTTACCTCGGTACGCCTCTGGCTACTCGTAGCCCAGGGAGAAGGGAGCACATCCGGGTCCAGCAATTGGCATAATCAGCTCACAGCAGGAGGACGTTTGTGATCAGCTCCAGCAGTTTTTCTACATTAACTACAAAACCAACCAGGTTAGTATCTTTCAAACTCGATACGTTGGTTCAGTTCATGTTAGCATTCACGTACAAAGTTTTTTGAAACTTTTCAATAAGTTATTACTGTTTGCCATTTAGCTTCAATCATATTGGATATAATCGTTAGAACAATGCATCCATTGTTTGGTTATTAATGAAGCCGCCTGTTGCCGAATGGAGAGATGTTTGGCAGGAGCCAGTTACACCGGTAGGATTTATTCCTGGGGTTCTTTAAGAATCCCCAATTGTTATTCTTGTTGAGGCGTCCCTCCGAGTCCTATAGTATTTTCTTCAACTTGTTGGAGAGACCAGACGGGATGGCCGAATGAGTTGGAGCGTCCGTCTCCCGTGCTGGTAGATCGTGGGGTCGTGGGTTCGAACCTTGGTCGAGTCAAACCAATGACTTGAAAATTGGTGCTTGTCGCTTCCTATCCAGGTGCTCAGCATTATTAGGACAGGGCAAGGGCTGGTGTGCTCAGTGTCAGGATAATGTGACTGAGTGGGATACCAGGTCATGGTGCTGGCAGCCTGGTTTCCCAGTGGGACAGCACTATAAAGTCGCCATGAGTGCGCACTGTCACAAGTCGGTACCTGTCCTGATATGACCTTAGATGTTGCTAGGACATAAAACAACAAACAAACAATCAACTTGTTGGCGAAGGATTTTGTTTGTTTGTTTGATTTATTCACATAATGCAATAACCAAAAGTTACCTAAATATGTGTCTTGGCATCCAGAGCCAGAAGGCTGCAGAGTAGATACATTCTCATTAATTTGGAATAATAAATTCTATTACATATTTCCACCATTCAGCATTATCAGCAGAGTGGCCAGGAAGATCAAGATGGATCACACCCACGCAGTAGTGATAGTACCACTACCAGCATGGGAAACACACCATGGCTAGCGGCATTAACATCAGCACCAAAAGACGTGGTCAGGTTCCCAAGAGAAAGGAACAGCCTTCAACATCAAGGACCACTAACAGTCCACGAAGACGTGTCGGCAACACCCCTTTTGGCATTCCTTTTTTTTTTAAACACTTAGAGCAATATGGTTTAGACAAAATAACGAAAGAAATACTTATTTCACATGCCTAGAGGAAAGGAACGGTGAAATTATACACAAGTTATTTAAAGAAATGGAGACTTCATTGCCTTCTCAAAGGAGTCAAACCGTTAAAACCTACAATCGCCCAAATATTAAGATTTCTAAGAATCCTAGAAGATGAAGGATTAGGATTTGGTGCAATTAATGCAGCAAGATGTGCCCTTTCGATTATTCTAGATGGACAAACGATTGGAAAACATCAGCTGGTACACTGGTTCATTAGATCAGTGTATAAAAAAAATCCACCCACACCCAAATATAATAGGTTTTAGGATGTGTCGATATTATTTAAGCTATTCAAGGCATGGCCTAGCAATAGACATTTATCAATGAAGGAACTAGGATTTAAGTTAGCAGTTCTTTTACGGCTGGTGATGGGACACAGAGGCCAAAGGATTGTGGCACTCTCACTGGATGGACTAGAAATAGATAAGGATGAGGCAACTTTCGATTTAGAGACATTACTAAAGTCGAATCGCACAGGGGACCAAGTGTCCACAGTACATGTAAATATTTTTCCGGAAGAGAAATGGATATGTGTTGTTTTAGCCATTAGGGCTTATATATCCAAGTCACACGGAAGTAGGAATTCCAGACAGCCACTAATCAGCTTTATTAAACCTCCTAAAGCTATCTCGAGAGACACACTCACAAGATGGAGCATCAAGGTGCTTAAACAGGCAGAAGTCAATACTGGACTCTACACGTCCCACTCAACACGTGGAGCCATGGTTTCCAAGGCAAGACAATTAGGAATCTTGGTAAAGAGAATCCTTGCGCACGGTGGGTGGAAGACGGCTAGATCGTTTGCAAAACCTTACAACAAACGACTAGAAAAACCAAGCAGCCTGGCGACTCGCCTACTCACCAACTAAAGACAAGGTGAGAAACAAAATTTTAAATGTTGTACTTACAACATAGTATGGTTACAACATTAAAGTATAAAAGGATAAAAAAAATGAGATTACGTAAAATTCTTCCTGGGCTATGAGTAGCCAGAGGCGTAGTATCGAGGTAAAATAGTATAGTTATACAAATCTTACCTGGGTAGAGATGATGGATAACTGGTGTTTTCACGAGGTACTAGCCTCGGATAGTCATGGGTCAGGGCCCGCCCACCCTACCCTACCATGACTATCACATTTCGCTAGAACTAAAACGAAAACACAATAGTATCCATATAGAGTTAAGATAATTTGTTATCCTATAAAGTATGTAAATGATTGCTGGACCCGGATGTGCTTCCTTCTCCCTGACCCATGACTATCTGAGGCTAGTACCTCGGGAAAACACCAGCTTTCCATTATCTGTACCCAGGTAAGATTTGTATAACTATACTATATATATAAATAAAGACCAAATCCAGAGGCGAGTCGGGGAGGAGGGTATAGAGATTAGGACTCTGCTGTCATTTTAATAGAAAATTTGAAATTAATTGTGATAATTCACGTCCCTCATTACTAATGTTAGAACACATAGGCCCTAGGTTGAGAACTGACTAAGACGCATGGCCCAAATACAGCAAAGTTGGGTGATAACTAAAATTCAATTAATAAAATCTAGGAAGGTGCTTACAAATAGTTAAAAAAAGTAAAGCCTCTCTAACCGACCACCTCCACAGATCGACCACTCCCCTATATGGATCGCTTTATTTGGTTCCAAAACGATCGCCCATACAATAGAGAATACCATTGTAGCGATAAAAAAACTTCCTAAACCGACCACCTCCCTAAATGAACCATTTAAAGTCGATCCCCTGCTCAGTCGATTTAGAGAGGTGTTTCTGTAGTAAATAAGTGAATGCTTGTATCTTTACATGACTATTTTTTTTCTCTTGTCTTTGTAGGGCTTTGTTCGAATGGAAGGCCTGAAAGGACGGCAATACCTGGTTATACGAAAGGACAAGTTCTGTTATTACAACACCTTCAGTGTAAGTTATCCTTAACTTCTTTTTTAAAATTCACGCCAAAGTCAACCAGACGAGATGGCCGAATGAGTTAAGCGTCCGTCTCCCATGTTGATAGATCGTGGGTTCGAACGCAATGACTTAAATATTTATACTTGTCGCTTCCTAGCTTGGCACTCGGCATTATTAGCATAGGGCAAGGAGCAGTGGAATAAGGAAGACCAATCATGCACGAATGAAATTTCCCCTGCTTAATCAACTAATTTACCAACTATAAAAGTAAACAAGAGCTTCCCAACACAAGTTTTGTGTACGAGTTCATGTGCTGTCATGGGGTGTGTAACCTTCCTTGTAATGAGTGGGTTCTGTGTTTAAGTCACATGTAGCTAGTTATCATGTATCTAGTTCTCACGTAGCTAATTATCATGTCTCTAGTTCTCATGTAGCTAATTATCATGTATCTAGTTCTCATGTACATAATTATCATGTATCTAGTTCTCATGTAGCTAATTATCATGTTTATCAATGCTCGGGGAGCGGACGCGGTGGTCGAATCGGTAGAACGCAGGCTTCTCATGCGGAAGGTTGGGAGTTCGAGTCCCAGCCGAGTCAATCCAATGACTTACAAAATTGATACTTGTGGCTACCTAGCCTGACACTCGACATTACTAGGATACAGCAAAGACTGGTTGAGGAGGAAAAAGTCCATTTCAATAACCATGCAATTAACTAACTGCTTTCATATTATATTTATAAAGGAATATAAAGCTTTGTTATCAGACTTGCTGCGTGTAGCAGAGGTGTGCTTGCGTTGTGCTTACAGATCCTCTTCTGGCTGATCTAGGCTCTATTGAGCCTCTAATGCCAGCTTGTTATGGTAAAAAAATAGTTTTTTTTTTTTTACACACATAAATGGAGATTGACGGAGACTTGAAGTCATATCACTGTGTGTGTCCACTCCAATGTCTATCC
Source organism: Branchipolynoe longqiensis (assembly GCA_030323885.1). Taxonomy (NCBI): domain Eukaryota; kingdom Metazoa; phylum Annelida; class Polychaeta; order Phyllodocida; family Polynoidae; genus Branchipolynoe; species Branchipolynoe longqiensis. Next base: position 105,851,111 of record CM059191.1, on the reverse strand, counting down.
AACCTTCTCTCAAATGCTTCTACCGTTGTAGGACTACAAGGTGGGCACCCCCATACACAGGGTTCACCTCCAACTCGCCTCGGTGAAGGACGCTGGCAAGTTCAAGTTGCTGCTCACCACACCCCGTGTCTCCTTCGGGTAGGTTCTTACACTAGAACACTGAACGCTGATGGGTGACGTCATCGTGCTGAATGATGGGTGCAGCTCAGTCGTTCCATGGGGCGTCGCCCTCCCTCAGATTACTGAGTGACGGCCGCTACACGGGGTAGTTCTTCACAATCTTCATAGTGTTCGAGACAGGTGTGAACCCATGTTTGGCTTGCTTATTAGTGTAGTGGTCTGCACTGACCTCTCAGGCAAGTAACCACATAGACAGGTAGGTGTGGGTAGTGTGTTGATATCAGGGAGCCTAGGTGCTGTAATGGTTAGCACACTGGCCCGGAATGCAAAGAGATGTCGGTTCGAGTCCCACTCTAGGCGCAATATTTCCCATTTTCATCACCCCCAAGACACTGGTGCCATGACTAGGATCCTGTACAAGCTTTGCGCTGTATGGTTGTTGAACCTACCCTGTGTATGTATGTGTTAGTGCATGCATGTATGAATGTAATTGTAAGCATTAAAAGACTTACAATTCCAGGGGGACTAGTGTAGTGGTCCTCACTGACCTCTCAGGCAAGTAACCACATAGACAGGTAGGCATGGGTAGTGTGTTGATATCAGGGAGCCTAGGTGGTGTAATGGTTAGCACACTGGCCTGGAATGCAAAGTGATGTGGGTTTGAGTCCCACTCTAGGCGCAATATTTCCCATTTTCATCACCCCCGTGACATTATCATGCTATAGTCGTTATCGGTCACATTTAATTGACATTTTTGTTGCGATCAGGGAGCCTGGAACGCAAACCGAGTTCTAACCTTATCAAGATTGTGAAATCTGTTGACATTTATGGTCCGTCTTTAAGGCTGTTGTTAAGCAAAACTTATTACAATATACAATATTAATGCACTTGTTTAAAGGTAGATCAGTGCCTCGCACTGACAAAATATGTATTCAGATGAATAAAATATTTACCAATTTTCTTTTTTTAAATGAGTAGCTCAGGCTGAAAACCAGTGGTTATCTCTGAATGTGAATATTTTTGTTTTGTTCGTGGGAAACCTGATATTGGTTTATTGTGTTTTGGCGAATAAGTCTTGCCATTTCAAATTTTGTATTACCATATACATTTTTTTTCAATCGATGGCTAATTAACGTGGACTAAGAACATACAGGAAGTATGTAGCGTCACATTTAGCTATCGACCGGACGCGGTGACCGAATCGGTAGAGCGCAGGTTTCCCATGTGGAAAGTCGGGAGTTCGATTCCCGATCGAGTCAAACCAATGACTTTGAAAATTGACATTTGTCGCTACCTAGCCTGTCGCTTGTCATTAATAGGATAGGACAAGGACTGGTATTAGGATAATGTGACTGTGTGAGATATCGGGTCATGGTGCCAGCAGCATGGTCTCAGTGGGGCTGCACTATAAAGTCAACATGAGTGTGCACTGTTGCAAGTCGGTACCCGTCCTGCTATGACCTTAGATGTTGCTAGAACATAATGATATAACACAACAAAACAAACAAACAAAGTTAGCTATCAGTTACATCCGAGACTGGGTCAATTAAATCTGAGCCTGGGTCAATTAGATCAGAGACTGGGTCAATTAAATATACAATTGGGTCAATTAGATCAAAGACTGGTTCAGTTACGTCCTACCCTTAGTCTGGGTCAGGTTAGATCAAAGACTGGTTCAGTTACGTCCTACTCCTAGTCTGGGTCGGGTTAGATCAAAGACTGGTTCAGTTACGTCCTACTCCTAGTCTGGGTCGGGTTAGATCAAAGTCTGGCTCAGTTACGTCCTACTCCTAGTCTGGGTCGGGTTAGATCAAAGACTGGTTCAGTTATGTCCTACTCCTAGTCTGAGTCAATTAGATCAAAGTCTGGTTCAGTTATGTCCTACTCCTAGTCTGGGTCGGGTTAGATCAAAGACTGGTTCAGTTATGTCCTACTCCTAGTCTGAGTCAATTAGATCAAAGACTGGTTCAGTTACGTCCTACTCCTAGTCTGGGTCGGGTTAGATCAAAGACTGGTTCAGTTATGTCCTACTCCTAGTCTGGGTCGGGTTAGATCAAAGTCTGGTTCAGTTACGTCCTACTCCTAGTCTGAGTCAATTAGATCAAAGACTGGTTCAGTTACGTCCTACTCCTAGTCTGGGTCGGGTTAGATCAAAGACTGGTTCAGTTATGTCCTACTCCTAGTCTGAGTCAATTAGATCAAAGACTGGTTCAGTTACGTCCTACTCCTAGTCTGGGTCGGGTTTGATCAAAGACTGGTTCAGTTACGTCCTACTCCTCGTCTGAGTCAATTAGATCAAAGACTGGTTCAGTTACGTCCTACTCCTAATCTTGGTCTGTTAGGTATGAGATTGGGTGAAGTTGGTTGGTTGTTGGAGTTTTACATCCAGGCAACATCTAAGGTAATATCAGGACGGGTATCGACTTGTAACAGTGCACACTCATGGCAACTTTATAGTGCTGCCCCACTGGGAGATCACGCCACCAGCACAATGACCTGATATACCACTCAATCACATTATCTTGACACTGGGCCAACCAGTCCTTGCCCTATCCTAATAATGGCGAGCGCCAGGCTAGGAAGAGACAAGTATCAATTTTTAAGTGAGGATTCGGTGAAGTAGTCTGAGGTTAGGTGGGATATTTCAGACTGCTCAGTTAAAGGGCGGGTTGTTTTGTGTGCTGCACACTGCGAATGCCGGAAGTGCCACCCAGCTGCCACTGACCGTCTTTTGTGACCTCCCTGCATGCAGGCTGCTGTGTGAAAGCGAGTCCGAGCTGCTGTCGTGGAAGGAGTCCTTCGAGGAGGGGATCGCTGACGGGCTTGGCGACAACACGGTAACTTACCTTTTATCATGTCTAAGGTTTAAATAATCAGTGGAAGCCCTCAATTGTCTCGTCACAGAACTCCAGTCTAGTAGTGGATTGTTCCTTTGCGTTTTGTAAATTTGCAGAGTTAGTCCTTCTAAGATGGGAAAGTAAAGAAGGTGGTTTCAGCAGATGCTTTTTTGTAAGGTGTGGCGGAGGACGCAGTGTGGTTCTGTATCAGCTAGTTAAGCTCCAATCACACTATGGCTTGCCACCACTGACGACCACTTTGTGACCACTTTGCGACCAAAAGGCCGACTGGTTGCCAACTAGTCACAAGCGTTGGAAATGGTCAGTGATGTCCGGGCGACTGTTTTGTTTATAAGGTTTTTGGTGCAGCACCTGCAACCTCATTGTACCCAAAATGGTCGCCCGGATGACACCGAGCAGTCGGCGACCAATCACTGACCATTGTTTTCCCACCCTTTTTTTTTGCTTTGGTCGCAAGGAGGTCGGCAGCTTTTGGTGGGAAAGTGGTAGGAAAGTGATCACAAGCCATAGTGTGACTGAGGCCTTAGTCACTCGAGGTGCAAGATGTCAGTTTATAAGCACAGCACCACGTGCAGTTAACTTTAAATCCGCTGTATATAAATAATAACTTCTTAAAGTTGCAAAGTCCGATGGTTTTGAGTTTCTCTCATTTTCTGAGATAAATCTATTAGCTTGATCGTTATAATTTACCTTAACCTAGTTTGAAGTATCTTTATTTTAAATGGCTAACTTTTGAGATATATGAGGTGCAAACATGCCAAATTAATTTTTGCAAGCATGCCAAAACTCTGACACCACACTGTTCTATAGTAACAGGTTCTACTAAATTGTCTCAGTAATCCCTTCTAAGTGGTGACAAATGTTTAATAAGTGCACCAGAATCTAAGTTAGATATGTAGAATCAAATCTAGATAATCGTTTTGGTTTTGAAAATTTGATGTTTTCATTGGACTATGCAGCTTTAAGCACTCGATAATGCAGCCTACACAATGTAAATACAATTATAGCGTCTTAAAGAAAAACCAGCCCTAATCCTCTTTCATAAAAGGTAATTTTACTTCGACTTGACATGTCATATTATTATCAAGTGCAGGCTGTTAAAGTTGCATAATCTGATAAGCCATCACATTTTCCGAATCAGAACACTGCCTAAATATGATCCTACATGTCCAGTTTAGACATTAAAGCATTTAACCCTGCAAAGGACTGTTAAGTCAATTTAATGGAACTTATCACTGCTGCAAAGGACTGTTCAGTCAATTTAATAGAACTTATCACTGCTGCAAAGGACTGTTAAGCAAATTTAATAGAACTTGTCACCACTGCAAAGGACTGTTCAGTCAATTTAATAGAACTTATCACTGCTGCAAAGGAATGTTAAGCAAATTTAATAGAACTTGTCACCACTGCAAAGGAATGTTAAGTGAATTTAATAGAACTTGTCACTGCTGCAAAGGACTGTTCAGTCAATTTAATAGAACTTGTCACTGCTGCAAAGGACTGTTAAGCAAATTTAATAGAACTTGTCACCACTGCAAAGGACTGTTCAGTCAATTTAATAGAACTTATCACTGCTGCAAAGGAATGTTAAGCAAATTTAATACAACTTGTCACCACTGCAAAGGAATGTTAAGTGAATTTAATAGAACTTGTCACCACTGCAAAGGACTGTTCAGTCAATTTAATAGAACTTATCACTGCTGCAAAGGAATGTTAAGCAAATTTAATAGAACTTGTCACCACTGCAAAGGAATGTTAAGTGAATTTAATAGAACTTGTCACCACTGCAAAGGACTGTTCAGTCAATTTAATAGAACTTATCACTGCTGCAAAGGAATGTTAAGCAAATTTAATAGAACTTGTCACTGCTGCAAAGGAATGTTAAGTGAATTTAATAGAACTTGTCACCACTGCAAAGGACTGTTCAGTCAATTTAATAGAACTTATCACTGCTGCAAAGGAATGTTAAGTGAATTTAATAGAACATGTCACTGCTGTAAAGAAATGTTAAGTGAATTTAATGGAACTTGTCACCACTGCAAAGGACTGTTAAGTGAATTTAATAGAACTTATCACTGCTGCAAAGGAATGTTAAGTGAATTTAATAGAACATGTCACTGCTGCAAAGGACTGTTCAGTCAATTTAATAGAACATGTCACTGCTGCAAAGGAATGTTAAGTGAATTTAATAGAACTTGTCACTGCTGCAAAGGACTGTTCAGTCAATTTAATAGAACTTATCACTGCTGTAAAGAAATGTTAAGTGAATTTAATAGAACATGTCACTGCTGTAAAGAAATGTTAAGTGAATTTAATGGAACTTGTCACCACTGCAAAGGACTGTTAAGTGAATTTAATAGAACTTATCACTGCTGCAAAGGAATGTTAAGTGAATTTAATAGAACATGTCACTGCTGCAAAGGAATGTTAAGTGAATTTAATAGAACTTATCACTGCTGCAAAGGAATGTTAAGTGAATTTAATAGAACATGTCACTGCTGTAAAGAAATGTTAAGTGAATTTAATAGAACATGTCACTGCTGGAAAGGAATGTTAAGTGAATTTAATAGAACTTGTCACCACTGCAAAGGACTGTTCAGTCAATTTAATAGAACTTATCACTGCTGCAAAGGAATGTTAAGTGAATTTAATAGAACATGTCACTGCTGTAAAGAAATGTTAAGTGAATTTAATAGAACTTGTCACTGCTGCAAAGGAATGTTAAGTGAATTTAATAGAACTATCACTGCTGCAAAGGAATGTTAAGTGAATTTAATAGAACTTGTCACTGCTGCAAAGGACTGTTCAGTCAATTTAATAGAACTTATCACTGCTGCAAAGGAATGTTAAGCAAATTTAATAGAACTTGTCACTGCTGCAAAGGACTGTTCAGTCAATTTAATAGAACTTATCACTGCTGCAAAGGAATGTTAAGTCAATTTAATAGAACTTGTCACTGCTGCAAAGGACTGTTCAGTCAATTTAATAGAACTTGTCACTGCTGCAAAGGACTGTTCAGTCAATTTAATAGAACTTGTCACTGCTGCAAAGGACTGTTCAGTCAATTTAATAGAACTTATCACTGCTGCAAAGGAATGTTAAGTGAATTTAATAGAACTTGTCACTGCTGCAAAGGAATGTTAAGTGAATTTAATAGAACATGTCACTGCTGTAAAGAAATGTTAAGCAAATTTAATAGAACTTGTCACTGCTGCAAAGGAATGTTAAGTGAATTTAATAGAACTTATCACTGCTGCAAAGGAATGTTAAGTGAATTTAATAGAACTTGTCACTGCTGCAAAGGAATGTTAAGTGAATTTAATAGAACTTGTCACTGCTGCAAAGGACTGTTCAGTCAATTTAATAGAACTTATCACTGCTGCAAAGGAATGTTAAGTCAATTTAATAGAACTTGTCACTGCTGCAAAGGACTGTTCAGTCAATTTAATAGAACTTGTCACTGCTGCAAAGGACTGTTAAGTCAATTTAATAGAACTTATCACTGCTGCAAAGGAATGTTAAGTGAATTTAATAGAACTTGTCACTGCTGCAAAGGAATTTTAAGTGAATTTAATAGAACTTGTCACTGCTGCAAAGGACTGTTAAGTCAATTTAATAGAACTTATCACTGCTGCAAAGGAATGTTAAGTGAATTTAATAGAACTTGTCACTGCTGCAAAGGACTGTTAAGTCAATTTAATAGAACTTATCACTGCTGCAAAGGAATGTTAAGTGAATTTAATAGAACTTGTCACTGCTGCAAAGGAATGTTAAGTGAATTTAATAGAACTTGTCACTGCTGCAAAGGACTGTTCAGTCAATTTAATAGAACTTGTCACTGCTGCAAAGGAATGTTAAGTGAATTTAATAGAACTTGTCACTGCTGCAAAGGACTGTTCAGTCAATTTAATAGAAATTGTCACTGCTGCAAAGGAATGTTAAGCAAATTTAATAGAACTTGTCACTGCTGCAAAGGACTGTTCAGTCAATTTAATAGAACTTATCACTGCTGCAAAGGACTGTTAAGTGAATTTAATAGAACTTGTCACTGCTGCAAAGGAATGTTAAGTGAATTTAATAGAACTTGTCACCACTGCAAAGGACTGTTCAGTCAATTTAATAGAACTTATCACTGCTGCAAAGGAATGTTAAGTGAATTTAATAGAACATGTCACTGCTGTAAAGAAATGTTAAGTGAATTTAATAGAACTTGTCACTGCTGCAAAGGAATGTTAAGTGAATTTAATAGAACTTGTCACTGCTGCAAAGGACTGTTCAGTCAATTTAATAGAACTTATCACTGCTGCAAAGGAATGTTAAGTGAATTTAATAGAACTTATCACTGCTGCAAAGGAATGTTAAGTGAATTTAATAGAACTTGTCACTGCTGCAAAGGAATGTTAAGTGAATTTAATAGAACTTGTCACCACTGCAAAGGACTGTTCAGTCAATTTAATAGAACTTATCACTGCTGCAAAGAAATGTTAAGTGAATTTAATAGAACTTGTCACTGCTGCAAAGGAATGTTAAGTGAATTTAATAGAACTTGTCACTGCTGCAAAGGACTGTTCAGTCAATTTAATAGAACTTATCACTGCTGCAAAGGAATGTTAAGTGAATTTAATAGAACATGTCACTGCTGTAAAGAAATGTCAAGTGAATTTAATAGAACTTGTCACTGCTGCAAAGGAATGTTAAGTGAATTTAATAGAACTTGTCACTGCTGCAAAGGAATGTTAAGCAAATTTAATAGAACTTGTCACTGCTGCAAAGGACTGTTCAGTCAATTTAATAGAACTTGTCACTGCTGCAAAGGAATGTTAAGTGAATTTAATAGAACTTGTCACTGCTGCAAAGGACTGTTCAGTCAATTTAATAGAACTTGTCACTGCTGCAAAGGAATGTTAAGTGAATTTAATAGAACTTGTCACTGCTGCAAAGGAATGTTAAGTGAATTTAATAGAACTTGTCACCACTGCAAAGGACTGTTCAGTCAATTTAATAGAACTTATCACTGCTGCAAAGGAATGTTAAGTGAATTTAATAGAACATGTCACTGCTGTAAAGAAATGTTAAGTGAATTTAATAGAACATGTCACTGCTGTAAAGAAATGTTAAGTGAATTTAATAGAACATGTCACTGCTGTAAAGAAATGTTAGGTGAATTTAATGGAACTTGTCACCACTGCAAAGGACTGTTAAGTGAATTTAATAGAACTTATCACTGCTGCAAAGGACTCTTAAGTCAATTTAATAGAACTTATCACTGCTGCAAAGGAATGTTAAGTGAATTTAATAGAACTTGTCACTGCTGCAAAGGAATGTTAAGTGAATTTAATAGAACATGTCACTGCTGTAAAGAAATGTTAAGTGAATTTAATAGAACTTGTCACTGCTGCAAAGGAATGTTAAGTGAATTTAATAGAACTTGTCACTGCTGCAAAGGAATGTTAAGTGAATTTAATAGAACATGTCACTGCTGTAAAGAAATGTTAAGTGAATTTAATAGAACATGTCACTGCTGCAAAGGAATGTTAAGTGAATTTAATAGAACTTGTCACCACTGCAAAGGAATGTTAAGTGAATTTAATAGAACGTATCACTGCTGCAAAGGAATGTTAAGTGAATTTAATAGAACATGTCACTGCTGTAAAGAAATGTTAAGTGAATTTAATAGAACTTGTCACTGCTGCAAAGGAATGTTAAGTGAATTTAATAGAACTTGTCACCACTGCAAAGGAATGTTAAGTGAATTTAATAGAACTTGTCACTACTGCAATGGAATGTTAAGTGAATTTAATAGAACTTGTCACTGCTGCAAAGGAATGTTAAGTCAATTTAATGGAACTTGTCACTGCTGCAAAGGAATGTTAAGTCAATTTAATAGAACTTGTCACTGCTGCAAAGGAATGTTAAGTGAATTTAATAGAACTTGTCACCGCTGCACATCATGCAAGCCTAAATCACTTCAAATATCTCCAAAGTTACCCAATTTTAATTCAAGTTAATCCAAACTAAAGTAAGGTAGATTATAGCGATCAACTTAATATATATATTTATATATATATATATACATATATATATATATATATATATATATATATATATATATATATATATATATATTTGATATTACACTCAAACCCATTGGATTGTGCAACTTTACAAATTAACCACAAAATTAACTGGACATAAAATATCCTTAAATTAAACAATATTGTATTGTTTGGGTAAATTTCACTGCGTATAATTAGTAGTAAAAATCAAATGACAGTAATTGTCCATTTTGTTTCCCGCCGTAAAGCAGCTGAATCAGCCATTGAAAAACCCAGCAAAGGTTTGTTTTGTGGTTGAATAGAGAGCAGAAACCTTTTGTTAAACAACAAAATAGAACTAAAATATCAGGTATATAACATTACTGATAATGATGCAGTATATGTTACTTGTATAAAACTTCTTTTTTTTTATTAGAAAAAAGTTTACTTCGGTGCATTAACCCAGTCACCACGCCCCCTACCAGGTCACCACTGCACTGATGTTACAACTTAGTTGTCCACTTTTTAAAAAGGAAATCAATTGTAGCGTATATATCATAGCAACATAAAATGATTCTATGTATTCTTTGATAGTTACAAAATCTCATTTTCATGATATTTTAGGCTGTTTTAAATACAAGACTTTTAATTGATAATACAACAAATATTAAAGAAAAAGACATGCTACCTGTGGTGGAGATGCACACACAGGTCTACCTACATGAATGCAGGCAGTGACCTGCGGTGGAGATGAACACAAACATGGCTACCTACACGAGTGCAGGCAATGACCTGTGGTGGAGATGCACACATACAGGGCTACCTACATGAATGCAGGCAGTGACCTGCGGTGGAGATGCACACACACAAGGCTACCTGCATGAGTGCAAGCGGTGACCTAGTGACCTGCGGTGGGAGATGCACCACACAAGGCATTCCTGCATGGAGTGCAAGCGGTGACAACTGTTTGTAGAAATGCTCACCCCGACCTACCTACAGGAGTGCTGGCAAATGACCAGGTGGTGGAGATGCACACACAGGGCTAACCTACATGAGATGCAGGTGGTGACCTGTAGTGGAGATGCACACACCACCAGGCTTAAAAAAAAACCTAACATGATGTGCAAAAGCGGTGACCTGGTGGTTGGAGATGCACACACACAGGGCTACCTACATGAATGCAGGCAGTGACCTGCGGTGGAGATGCACACACACAGGGCTACCTACATGAGTGCAGGCAGTGACCTGTGGTGGAGATGCACACACAGGGCTACCTACATGAGTGCAGGCAGTGACCTGCGGTGGAGATGCACACAAACAGGGCTACCTACACGAGTGCAGGCAATGACCTGTGGTGGAGATGCACACACACAAGGCTACCTACATGAGTGCAGGCAGTGACCTGCGGTGGAGATGCACACAAACAGGGCTACCTACACGAGTGCAGGCAATGACCTGTGGTGGAGATGCACACACAGGGCTACCTACATGAGTGCAGGCAGTGACCTGCGGTGGAGATGCACACAAACAGGGCTACCTACACGAGTGCAGGCAATGACCTGTGGTGGAGATGCACACACACAGGGCTACCTACATGAATGCAGGCAGTGACCTGCGGTGGAGATGCACACAAACAGGGCTACCTACACGAGTGCAGGCAATGACCTGTGGTGGAGATGCACACACACAGGGCTACCTACATGAATGCAGGCAGTGACCTGCGGTGGAGATGCACACACACAGGGCTACCTACATGAATGCAGGCAGTGACCTGCGGTGGAGATGCACACAAACAGGGCTACCTACACGAGTGCTGGCAAGGACCTGTGGTGAAGATGAACACACACACAGGGCTACCGACATGAGTGCAGGTGGTGACCTGTGGTGGAGATGCACACACAGGGCTACCTACATGAATGCAGGCAGTGACCTGTTGTAGAAATGCCCAACCAGGGCTACCTACATGAGTGCAAGCGGTGACCTGTGGTGGAGATGCACACACACAGGGCTACCTACATGAGTGCAGGTGGTGACCTGTAGTGGAGATGCACACACACAAGGCTACCTACATGAGTGCAAGCGGTGACCTGTGGTGGAGATGCACACACAGGGCTACCTACATGAGTGCAAGCGGTGACCTGTTGTAGAAATGCACACACAGACCTACCTACATGAGTGCAGGTGGTGACCTGTAGTGGAGATGCACACACACAGGGCTACCTACATGAGTGCAAGCGGTGACCTGTGGTGGAGATGCACACACATGGCTACCTACATGAGTGCAAGCGGTGACCTGTGGTGGAGATGCACACACACAAGGCTACCTACATGAGTGCAGGCAGTGACCTGCGGTGGAGATGAACACATACAAGGCTACCTACACGAGTGCAGGCAGTGACTTGTGGTGGAGATGCACACACACAAGGATACCTAGACGAGTGCAGGCAGTGACTTGTGGTGGAGATGCACACACACAGGTTTCGCCCTGAATGACTGAATGGTTGTTGCACCCCTCCACACCCTTAACACCGCCTCATTCTTCCCCAAATTGTGGCGCGTTTGCATGTACCCAGAACCCCCAGCCAGTTTTAATGGGAGGTGTAGTATGAATTGAATTGAATGAATACTCTCTAGGAGGGAAACATTAGTGTTGTTATTGTGAATGCAGTTTAACACATTTCCAACGTATACCCTAGTTCATTCACAAACGGGATGTGCCCAAAGCCACAAGTTGGTCGTTATGTGGTGTTATTTATTATAGGTTGCATGGTAAGTTACTAAGGCACCAATAATTATTGTTGAATCCCCTCAGACCCACCCCCTCCCGCATGCGCGCCCAGCAACGAACTTGAGTATCACCAACAAACTACCCCTGGTCTCATAAAGCAAATTAATAGCAGGTAGATGCTAAGTCATTCCTAAAAGCCATAGCTTGGAATGTTGTACAAGTCAGTTTCTAAACAAACATCCCTTGGATGAGGGAAGTGTGACGTCTGATTGGTGGTTGTTTTACACCATGTCGGCAGCAAAGGGCATATTTACAGCAAGAAGTGTCTACAGTTTGGTCTGTCATTATTTAACCATTGCTTTTATTCAGAATGAAAAAGCTCACAATCAATTTTAAAAATGTCTGTGACATACATACATCAACATACATGAAAATGAGTAGCTGTCATGTCTTTAAAATAATTTAAATAATTTAAAAAGAGTTGACATATCCTCTAACCCATGACAAAGATCCATTGAGCTACAGTCACAACCTGAGAGGGGGAGTATTATGTATAATAAGGTGACTGGGGAGTTACTTTATTACGGGAGTCAGAATATTATCTCACACCGGCTCGGACCAGGTGCGAGCGTCACGTGCGGAAGGTCGGATGTTCGGTTCCCGGTCGAGTCAAACCAATGACTTTAAAATTGATACTTGTCGCTTAGGAGAGGGCAAGGACTGGTTAGCTCAGTGTCAGGATAATGTGATATTGGGTCATGGTGCCGGCGGCCTGATTTCTAAGTGGGGAAGCACTATAAAAATTGACATGAGTGAGCACTGTCACAAGCCGGTACCCATCCTGATATGACCTTAGATGTTGCCAGGATGTAAAACTCCAATAACCAACCAACCGACCGGCTCGGTGTCAGTGGGTGGGCCCTGCTGTGATTGGGCGATAATAATGGAAGGTGACGGAGAGGGGATTGTGCTTGTTGCAATGACAGTGAATGATTTGGTTGTGGGAGTTTTATGTCCTGGCAACATCTAAGGTCATATCAGGACGGGACGAGCTCGACCCGATCATCCAACCCAATTTGAATATTAAACAAACAATAACTTGTCGATCAGGATGAAGTTATAATCTTTGGATGTCAGGTGAGGACTGGTAGTAGTGAGAAGGGTCCACTGCGAAGAAAGGAGGAAAAACGGGTGACCACTGTCCCATATTGAGCATACCCTTGCAGGAATAGTTTCCCATTCTTTATGTCCTGATATTGTGTGATTTAAACAGAAGTTGATGTAGATAAATTAAAAATATACTTCAAGCACTGTAATCTGTGCAAAAGATTATATGTGTAACTATGTCTGAAGAAGAAACTACTAAAAAAATAATGGGATCTTTCCATAATTTGAGCCAATCAGAGCTGTTCTTTTCGATTGCAAATGGCCGCCCCTTATGGGGCCACCATTTGCAATAAAAAAGAACAGCTCTGATTGGCTGACACTGAGTTCTCGCGAGAACGAGAAGAGGAAAATCCATTTCCTGCAAGTCCAAACAGGCTCAGACAAGTTCAAACGTGGCTGGTTGTCCCTCTCCTTTCAGCGCTGAATATGCTTATGGTAGTAGTAGCAAGGTAGTGCGGTAGAGAGCCGATGGGGGCGCCACCAGTACAACACAAGTAGAGTTAGTTACATTTGGTGGTTGAGTATAAAACGGGATAAATAACCTTCCGTTATTTGTACTCGCATAATGTGTTATTCATTATATATTATAAATGTTATTACGACCATTAAAAATACTTAAATTTGATTATTTATAGTATATACCTACACTAAATAATATACTGAATTATTTCTTGTGTTTGAACACTAAAGACTTTAGTAAAGTTACCTTATTCTACCCATTATTTTACCCCTTGGCTGTTTCTAAGCACTGAAGCAAATCTGTTCCCAGTAACGTTTCTAGCAATGCATGCTATTTATATATACATTAGAATTGAGCATACCGGTCAATTGAAGACCCATTTATTATTAACCTGATTGTACTTCTGTAAATAAATTAGTAAACAATACAAACTTTTTCTTTTTAAAAATAAAAGTGTAAATTTCTTTCTTCTTTTTTTAACCCGGAATATTGCATACAGCCCGTTTGTAATTAAGAGTTTATGCCTGACAAGATTTAAGACCAATGCCTGAACGAACTCTTCTGGTTTTATTTTCAGATACTGAAGGAGGTTTATGAAAATTATAACAACCGTCTGTGTGCGGACTGTGGAGCGCCAGGTCAGTCATGCGCAGTGAGGCCTCAGGGGGTGAAACTGCGACTGGTAGCTTCATTCAGTGCTAAAGCCCCAGTCACACATACCCGGATCAGGGGCCGGACGAGCCCTGGACCGCCATCCGGGGCGATCCGGGGTGATCCATGGCTCGTCCGTGCCGACATCCCCTGATCTGTGGCTCGTCTGGCGCCGTCCGGGCTCGGCCCCGGATGTTTTAAAATGTTTAAAACATCCGGGGTGGTCCGGGGGATTTTGCGATCTGGGCTCAATCCGGCCTGGTCCGGCCTGATCCGGGGGTGGTCCGGGTATTCCGGGGGTGGACCGGGGGTGGTCCGGGGTCATTTTGAGCCACGGTTTGACCCGGACCATCCCCGGACTATCCAGGACTACCCCCGGCCTAGCCGCGGACCACTCCCGGACTGTCCGGGGGTGATCCGGGATAGTCTGGGGGTGGTCCGGGGGGGTGGTCTGGCCTCGTCCGGGTTAGTCAGGGGCCGGTCCGGGCTCGTACAGGGCCGTTCCGGGGGTGGTCTGGGGCGGTCCGGGGGTGGTCCGGGGCGGTCCGGCCTTTGGTCCGGGGCTCGTCCGGGAATGTGTGACTGCGAGGCAAAAATCGACGAAAACAGTGATTTTATCCGTGGCGGTCCGGGACAGTCCGGGCCGTTGGTCCGTGGGTGGTCCGGCTCAAAATGCGGGGCTCGTCCGGCTCTGTGTGACTGGGGCTTAAGGCTCCCCTCAGTATTCGAGTGACAGGGAATACTGACAACTTACACTTCCATAGGCTTCCTCTCAGAGATAGAACTGAAACACCTCTAGTCTCTCACCAGGCGACGTGGTCTAATCGATAGAGCGCGGGCGTGCGGAAGGGCGGGAGTTTGGTTCCCGGTCCAGTCAAACCAATGTAATAAACACTGAAGCCTGTTTCTCTTCCCTGCCTTCTCGACGTTGCGGCTGATACAGACCAGGGAGAACCGGCCGCACATTGCGACACGGCCTATCATAATGTCAACCTGCCAGTGATGCTTGGCGTAACCTGAGCGACAGGAATACTCTATTGAAGTTGCATAGTCCGATGAAATATCAAATTTTCAAAACCAAACCAATTATCTGGATTTGATTTTACATATCTAACTTAGATACTGATGTACTTATTAAGCATTTGTTTCTGCGTAGAAGGCAATACTGAGTCAATTTAACAGAACCTGTCACTGCAGAAGCCTATGGTGTCAGAGTTTTGGCAAGCTTGCCAAAACTAATTTTCCATGTTTGCACTCAAAATATCTCAAAAGTTTACCATTTAAAATAAAAGTAACTTTGAACTATAAAGTAGATACTAGTGAACAATCTAATATATTTTTCTCAGAAAAAATACAGAAATTCAAAACCATCGGACTGTGCAACTTTAACTATGTGTACATTTCTACCTACCACGGCCGTTTGTACTGATGGTGTACCAATTCTAGGTTAACAACCCCATGCTGTACATCTTTACTTACATCTTACACTGGTTCTAGGTTCCTTACCTTATTTCTACATTGTGTATATATATTAGTTTTAGGTTCCGTACCTCAGCTGTACATGGTGATGTACTGGTTCTAAGTTCCTTACCTCAACTCTATGTTGTGTGTACTAGTTCTAGGTTCCCTATGTCAGCTCTACATTGTGTATATATACTAGTTCTAGGTTCCTTACCTTAGCTCTACATTGTGTGTACTAGTTGTAGGTTCCCTACCTCAGCTCTACATTGTGTGTACTAGTTCTTGGTTCCCTACCTTAGCTCTACATTGTGTGTACTAGTTCTAGGTTTCGTACCTCAGCTCTACATTGTGTGTACTAGGTCTAGGTTCCCTACCTTAGCTCTACATTGTGTGTGTACTAGTTCTAGGTTCCTTACCTCAGCTCTACATTGTGTGTACTAGTTCTAGGTTTCTTACCTCAGCTCTACATTGTGTGTACTAGATCTAGGTTCCCTACCTTAGCTCTACATTGTGTGTACTAGTTCTACGTTCCGTACCTCAGCTCTACATTGTGTATGTACTAGTTCTAAGTTCCTTACCTCAACTCTACATTGTGTGTGTACTAGTTCTAGGTTCCCTATGTCAGCTCTACATTGTATATATATATACTAGTTCTAGGTTCCCTACCTTAGCTCTACATTGTGTGTACTAGTTCTAGGTTCCCTACCTTAGCTCTACATTGTGTGTACTAGTTCTAGGTTCCCTACCTCAGCTCTACATTTTGCGTACTAGTTGTAGGTTCCCTACCTCAGCTCTACATTTTGCATAATGTTCTAGGTTCCGTACCTCAGCTCTACATTGTGTGTACTAGGTCTAGGTTCCCTATATCAGCTCTACATTGTGTGTACTAGTTCTAGGTTCCTTACCTCAGCTCTACATTGTGTGTACTAGGTCTAGGTTCCCCACCTCAGCTCTACATTGTGTGTGTACTAGTTCTAGGTTCCCTACCTCAGCTCTATATTGTGTATGTACTAGTTCTAAGTTCCTTACCTCAGCTCTACATTGTGTGTACTAGTTCTAGCTTCCCTATGTCAGCTCTACATTGTATATATACTAGTTCTATGTTTCCTACCTTAGCTCTATATTGTGTGTACTAGTTCTAGGTTCCTTACCTCAGCTCTACATTGTGTGTACTAGTTCTAAGTTCCTTACCTCGGCTATACATTGTGTGTACTAGTTCTAGCTTCCCTATGTCAGCTCTACATTGTGTGTACTAGATCTAGGTTGCCTACCTCAGCTCTACATTGTGTGTACTAGTTCTAGTTTCCCTATGTCAGCTCTACATTGTGTGTACTAGTTCTAGGTTCCTTACCTCAACTCTACATTTTGTGTACTAGTTCTAGGTTCCCTATGTCAGCTCTACATTGTGCGTACTAGTTCTAGGTTCCCTATGTCAGCTCTACATTGTACGTACTAGATGTAGGTTCCTTACCTCAGCTCTACATTTTGTGTACTAGTTCTAGGTTCCCTACCTCAGCTCTACATTGTGTGCACTCTGATTGCAGAACCCCACTGGGCTTCCGTAAACCTGGGCATCACACTGTGTAAGCAGTGCGCAGGAATACACCGGATGTTGAGCGGGCCGCGCTCCAAGATCCGGTCTTTACGAATGGACTTCCGGGTCTGGACGCCCACCCTCATACAGGTAAGGTTAGCGCATGTAAACCCGCATTAGCTGATGTCTACTTTTTGTAGTATGGGGGGTGGGGGGTCGTTAAATAAACAAACACGTTAAACTGTAAAGTCACACCTACTCATACTGGTAGTCACCCCACACACACTCAAACAGGTGACGTTACACTCAAACAGGTGATGTTGCACTCACCCGCACAGGTGACACCTTAATGTATGTAATCACACCCACTAGTACAGGCAATTAGCATCTACTCAATAGGTAAAGGTCACACACAGTCATAAACATTCCTACATTCTCATAGAGGTAAAGTGACACCTGTTATTAACAGCGTTAATGTGTGTAGACTACAGGCAGACTCACTGATACATGTAAATTTACACTCACTCACACATGTAAATTCACTCACTCATACATGTAAATTCACTCACTCATACAGGTAAATTTACACTCGCTCATAAAGGTAACTGCACTCACTCATACAGGTAACCTTGCACTCACTCATACAGGTAAAAATATAATAACTCATACAGGTAAATATACACTCGCTCATACAGGTAACTTTACACTCACTCATACAGGTAAATGTACACTCACTCATACAGGTAAATATACACTCGCTCATACAGGTAACTTTACACTCACTCATACATGTAAATTTACACTCACTCATACATGTAAATATACACTCACTCATACAGGTAACTTTGCACTCACTCATACAGGTAAATTTACACTCACTCATACATGTAAATATACACTCACTCATACATGTAACTTTACACTCACTCATACAGGTAACTTTGCACTCACTCATACAGGTAACTTTACACGAACCCATACAGGTAAATGTACACTCACCAATACAGGTAAATATACACTCACTCATGCAGGTAACTTTACACTCACTCATACAGGTAACTGTACATCACTAATACAGGTAACTGCACTCACTCATACAGGTAAATATACACTCGCTCATACAGGTAACTGCACTCACTCATACAGGTAAATGTACACTCATCCATACAGGTAAATGATACTTGAAACAAAATGTTAGAGGGTATAGATTCTAGGTATGACACATACAAAAGGTAAACTTTAAACTTAAAATCAAAACCTAATGAACACTAACACAGCAAGGTGAAGACATTCAGAGAAATTTAACTATTGGTAGCCAAACAATTATCCAATTGTAGAACGAACAAACTCACAGACGTTTGGGGGATGTGGGAGAATGCTTACAAACAGAGAAAGAATGCATGCAGTAGTTAGCTACACAACAACTGAAGGTGATAAAAAGAAGGGGAGTCACAAGACTATTACTGTCTAGCGGCGAAAACAAGTCATTAGACTTAACCGTTATGGGCAGCATAAATACACCCATCAGATACAACATTTTAAAATGTACACTCAACACCCCTACTCACACCACCCAAGTACAAATAAAGTGATACACCACACGGGGCGTAATCGATTAATCAACTCCGGTCACCCGAGCCACTTTTTGGCGCATGCGCACATCCTACAGACTCGGGTCGAATAATCGAATACGCTTCTCCACGCTCGGGGTGGAAAAAATGGTGTCTTAATTCAAAACTTTTTTCTTTTTTTTTAATAACCGATATAGGATTTAAAGTATTACAGCAAAATAGAATTTAAAGTATTATATGATTGCATAGTTTAGTTATATTTCCATTTCATTAATCTGTGTTATTGCAACAAAAAACACCCATGTTGGACTGGTACTATTAGCTATTATCCTGTAGAATGGTACCAGCACAAATGTGACGTCATCATTCCTAGCAAATCCCAGCCAAGAGGTGGGTTACTGGGGTCGGGTCGTTTTGCACACGACACATGTTTTTGTCAACTCCACTCGCGGTGTTCGATTTGAAATTCTACCAACTCCGTTGACCCGAGTCGCCCGGGTCGTGTTAATCGAATTCGTCCACGGTGCCGGTGTGGCGGTTTCAGCGCCCGGTCAGTTTCAGCGGCCTGTCGTGGCTTCTGCGCATGCGCGGATTTTAAGACATATGCAAAACACCCATGGCCTCAACGGCTACAAGCTCAGCTGTAACTATCGCTGGTGCCCGGCAGTGTTAGGGACCGATTAGGCCGAAATCTATTGAATGCGATCATATTTAACAGAATTACATACTCAAATAATGAAATTTAATTAAATTAACCTTAAATTCCAAGCGATATTAACGTAGCAGCTAGATCAGCGTCGAATCGCCGAGTGTAAACAAAACAAATAGCAGTGCTCGCAGCAACATGCGAAAATCCGCGCATGCGCAGAAGCCACGACAGGCCGCTGAAACTGACCGGGCGCTGAAACCGCCACACCGGCTAGGTAGTCCACTGAGCCGCGTCTTCAACTAGTTTCAAAATGGCGTCGTGACCTCATTCTGACCCGCGCGCGGTGAAGGCCTTGTTAGTGTTCCGTCGTCTGCTCTGTGATATCGCGCCCTCCGCATTGTTGCGTCATTTCCGGCCGGTACTCACTGAGCCGTGACGACAGTCACGGATCAATAAACCGCTCGTTCACGGTCACGCCTATAGACTACATCACGGTTCCAGCGGCGCGGTGCATTGTGGGATGCGTCAGAGCAAAACAAAGCCGCGAGAAGCACATGGCACATGCTAATACACTGGGTGCAGCTATGAAATGTGCTAGATTCAGCTCATCTCAGCTCTTGTTTGAAACGTAGAATACCAACTAAAAAAATATATATAATAAATTAAGATATTAATCTTTTATCCAGCATTGCATTTACATCAATATAATCAGCACATTTTATGCCATGTGCATTTAGATTTAGACAAATCTAGGCACTCAGACTAGTGTTAGAGCCATAGCCAGAGTCAGTTTTATTTATTTTATTCATGTTTTTATTTATGTGCTATGGTTAATGACATATGTAGAAATAGAAAATGGGTAGGGTTAATCAGATATTGGTTAAATCCTATTTTGCTGTAGTTATATCGGTTATTAAAACAAACAAAAAGGTTTTGGATTAAGCCACCATTTTTTTCATCCCGAGCGTGGAGAAGCATATTCGATTATTTGACCCGAGTCTGTAGGATGTGCGCATGAGCCAAAAAGTGGCTCGGGTGACCGGAGTTGATTAATCGATTACGCCCCTACAGTTCAAGTCAGCACCAGTCGAACGGCGCATGTAAACAAGCGCGGCCTGGTCCCCGAGCCTCGGTACATTGTCTGGTACCCGGGCCAGTTTACATCGACTGGTCCTCGAGCCCCGGTACATTGCCTGGTCCCCGGAACTCTTCGTATGCCACACACCAGGGATCAGTGCAGGCTGGTGCCTACAAGGCAAAGACCCTATAACACTAAGACGGCTCACTCCCTATCTCTCCCATGGTATTGTAAATTTTGCAGTGCCATCTTGTGGTGGGTTTGATCAGCCCGGCTGCTGGCTGGTGTTTCACATGTAAACACATAAAAGGCGAGAGCGTGAGTTTAAAATAAAAGAAAGAGAGATTGTCGGGTCATTTGTATGCCGATGTTGCACCTACTGCCTGGTCCCCATCCCCATCCCCCTCTCTGTCCGCCCTCCTTCATTCCCCCACCCTCCCTTGCTCTCTTCCCCTCCCTCCGCCCTCCATTCCCTCCGACCCTCCCTCCTCTCGGCCTCACCACCCTTCCCCCTCCCTCCCCTGCCCTCACCTTCTCTCACTCCCCTTCCATCCCCTCCCCCTCCGTCCCACCCTCCCCCGCCTTACCGCCCTTCCCCTCCCCTTCCCCCTCACATCCCCACCCTTCCCTCTCCCAATCTCTCTCATACACCTTACGCAGCGCTCTCAGACCACACCTCCCTCCCCTCCCCCTTCCACCTCCCGCTCCGCCTCCTCCCCCCCTCCCCCCCTCCCCTCCTCTCCCCTCCTCTCCTCTCCTCTCCTCTCCCCTCCCCTCCCCTCCCCTCCCCTCCCCTCCCCTCCCCTCCCCTCCCCTCCCCCTCCCCTCCCCTCCCCTCCCATCCCCTCCCCTCCCATCCCTCCTCTCCCCTCCCCTCCCCTCCCCTTCCTCCTCCTTCTCTGCTTCCTCCTCCTGTTCCCCCTCCTCTCCCCCTTCCTCCCCACACTCCCTCTTCCTCCCCCACACTCCCTCTCCCCATCCCCCTCCCCCTCCTCACCCACCTCAGTTGGCGCTCTCACACCACACCTCACAACCCCCTCCCTGATGTAAGCGGGGGATGGGGGAGGGCGGGAGGGAGGGAGGTGCCCACTGGTTGCATGTTGCTACTCCTATAGAATTCCCGCCACCACTGCTACCCTCACCCTGCCCCTCCACCTCTCCACCCCACCCACCCTCGTCACCATACACACATTCCCCCAGCATCCTTTGTCCAGCACACTGACACACGCACACACACACACGCTCAGGCACCCACACCATTCCCACAACCCATTATAACACTATCAAAATGATCAAACCCACCACCTGGTGCGCTGGATGTTCTCTTGATTACACAATACAGGCTGAGTGAGCCGTCTTCGTGTTATAGGGTCTTTGTACAGGTACTGGGTTTTCAGGTGTGAGACTTCAGGTGTGAGCCTTTATTCTGCCAACATTGAATAGTTTACGACACATGAATTGTGGACCATTGTGGCAGTGTGTGAGGAATGTAACAAGAATGCCGCTTTGTAACAAGATTGGAGGTGACCACACCAACAAGCACAGGCTCTGATCCGGGTTGTTTTTTAATGATCACTCCCACACTTGTGGGTGGGTCTTTAATCAAATAAATTAAAACAAAACAAAACTAAGCATGCTCACCCTCTAATGTACTGGTTGTTAGTGTTAAAAGTGTTAGGTTCCACTGACACGTGAATATATTCTACCGGGCTCTATAACGCACTAAGCTGTTCATTTGATGAACTTGTAAAACAATATTTATTTTTATATTAAAAGAAATCCGAACGTAGATCTGTATTATATTTATGTATATCTGTGTTAGACTTCTAGTTCTATGTTGTTTAAATGGGTATGTTTTTGTATGTTTTATAACATTGAAGCAGTGCATTAATGTTGATCTTTTAATACTATATTTAAAATTTAATAAATGAGTTTTGACACAAGTTGCTAATACATATTTGAACCCGCGATCTTCTATAAGTGTCTTTAGAACAAACGAATTGTCTCTTAATACCAAAATGCTAATTTCCTGCTTTTATCTATAAATACATTTGGAAAAACTATTATCTTAGAATCGAGACATTTGTTATGTTGTTTGCGGGGAAAAAGCCCTGATTTGTTTATAATAATTAAGTGATGAAGTGGATGCTACTGGTTTCTCGCTGCCTCTGTGGCTTTTGTTGTCGACATGGTGTTAAATTACGATCACACACTTTTCAGTCACTCACTCATACATCCACTCATGCAATCATTCACACATACACTTACTAGAATTAATCACTCAATCACCTCACATTCACTCAGTCACTCACATTGATTCAAGTCGAGCCAAACCAATGACTTTAAAATTGATACTTATCGCTTCGTTACCTGGCACTCGACATTAATAGGATATGGCAAGGACTGGTTAGCTCAGTGTCAGGATAATGTGACTGAGTGGGATATCGTGTCATCATGCCAGCGGCCTGATTATCCAGTGGGGCAGCACTATAAAATCGCCATGAGTGCGCACTGTCACAAGTCGGTACTCGTCCTGATATAACCCTAGATGTTGCCAGGATGTAAAACCCCAACAAACATACACAATCAATCACACGTTCATTGACTCACTCAGCCACTTACTTGCTACACATTCACTTCTCTATCTCCTGGTCATAGTTATTTGTTTTGTTATCTTTTTTTTAGCTGTTACAAAAAATAGGAAACGATAACTCCAATAATTACTGGGAATGGAACTCGACAAAGGACGACCGAATAGACTCTGATGCGGACATGTGAGTACAAGGAACCAGCTAACTTGATCTTCTTCCCTTTTTGTTCACCGGGCGTCATGGCCCAATCGGTAAAGCGCAGGCCTCGCGTGCGGGATATCGGGAGTTCGGTTCCCCGTCGAGTGAAACCAATGACTTATAAAATTGATACTTGTCGCTTCCTAGCCTGGCACTCAGCATTAATTGGATAGAGAAAGGACTGGTTAGCTCAGTGTCAGGATAATGCGACTGAGTGGAATATCGGGTCATGGTGCCGGAGGCCTGATTTCCCAGTGGGACAGCACTATAAATTCGCCATGAGTGCGCACTGTCACAAGTCGATACCGGTCTGATATGACCTTAGATGTTGCCAGGACGTAAAACAACCAACCCTTTAAGATCAGTCATTGTGGAATACAGTGTCTTACAGTAACCTTTGACACCATCGCCAAATTATCACCAACATTAATTTTTATTTCTCCACAAATAATATTCATTTCGCCAAAATCAAAGTTCCCTCTACTTTTTTTCTGCGAAGATTCAAAGAAAATAAGTTGTGTCAGTGAAAACTGTGTCAAGAAGGACAAGTTATCACCAACAATTGGCAACAAAAACTTTCTTTAAAAAACTTTAAAAAAAAAAAAATTGTTTCGTTATTTGAAGATGATTTCTTCTGGTCACTTCAGAACTCAAAATAGCGACATAGCGGTGGTTTAGCGTAGCATGATAGAGCTCCTTTTCAGCAATGTCTGGAGATGAGCTTTTGTTTAAATAAGTATGACGTATAAATTTAAATTATAGAATACAATAGATGGTAAATGATAGTCTGGTAACATTGGGTGTGTGTGTGTGTGTGTGTGGGGGGGGGGGGGGGGGGGTGGGGGGGGGGGGTCAGCTGGTGCCGAGTCTAAGCCGTGGTTGGTGGTGTCTGTACATTGTGTTTTTTTTATGATGATGCAAGCAGGTTGATAATCCCTTTAGGATGTTTTGTTTGTTGGACTTTGACGTCCTGGCAACATCTAAGGTAATATCAGGATGGGTACTGACTTGTGACAGTGCACACTCATTTATAGTGCTTTGACGTCCAATAGCCGATGATGAAAATCAATGTGTTCCTGAGGCGTCGTTAAATAAAATAAACTTTCATTTATAGTGCCGCCCCACTGGGAGACCAGGCCGCTGGCACAATGACCCAATTTCCCACTCAGTCACGTTATCCTGATACTGAGTTAACCAGTCCTTGCCCTATCATAGTAATGCCGAGTGCTAGGTTAGGTAGCGACAAGTATAAATTTTGTATGTCATTGGTTTGACTCGGCCGGTATTTGAACGCCAGGCCTTGTGCGCTGTAGCTTAGGTGTGACCGATGTGTGGCCGGGCACTGCCGGGTTGTGTCAGGGGTGTGATCGGGGCACTGCCGGGGTGTGACCGGGGTGTGACCGGGACACTGCCGGTAGCTGAGGCCAGCGTCGTTATTATATGGATGTCACTCTGGTGTTCATGGAAATCTTGTGTTCATGGCAGGGTTGTTGTGTTGGTGTCCGTGTTAATACTGTTATTCTAATTGATTTCAGTAGTATTCTTGTGGTTGCATCATCTTACACTATTGGTAATGTGTTGAAGCCGGTGTTGTGTCGATGTTATGGGGCTGTCACATTACGATGCATTGCGTAAACGTATGGCGACCTCTGATATTTTTGCTGCTATGTCATTATGCATTACGCGTGCGTTAGGCGCGCGTTGGTATACGTCGACGTTCGTCAACATACGGTGGCACGCGTCAGGGGCTTGGCAAAGTTTTGTGCATGCACAAAAGTTTCGACCTATGACAACGCATGGGCGCTTACATTACGCCTAAGTTAGGTGTTCGTCGAGATACGTTAGACGCACGTTGGAGGAACGTTGTTCCTATGTTGTCCTACGTTGACTTTCGTTCCTCTGATGGAGAGCGTTCAGTCCGCTTGTTGGCAACGTACCACCAACGTATGACGACGTTCTAACATATGCATAGCGTATGGCCGACGCGCCGTTGGCGTTTCTCCACTGTGTCTCGACGTATTTGACGTATAGGGCGCGTGTCTGGCACTCGCTTAACTATATAAGGTTCACCGGCGTTCTGCAAACATGCCGTGAGCGTTTTGCGGGTAGGTCGGGTGCTGTATGGACACCACCTACAGCTGGGTTGAGTGACAGCCACCCATACTGGGGGTGTTGCCCCCAGGCTGTGGAGGGTGCCTGATTGGCTGGCTGTGGGATGCCCAGTCACCTGCACTCCCTTGCCCTCCTGACCACACTAGCCTCATGTTGCTATTAATTATTCAAGAAAGTGCTCCAGACACACTGGGCAAAAAGACTACTCCTGACTCTAGAGTGAGACACACCTACTCTTGAGCAGGGACCAAGACACTCTGTCTGATGCTACCACCTTTCCTATATACAAACTGAGCTGTGTGCAACAACCAGGGGACTCCGGTTCAATGGGTTGTAGGCACTGATTTATAGACAGACTAAAGAGGCAATGAGGCTCTGTGTGGACAGAAGGTAAGGGGTCAGGGTGATAGGTCACTAGCAGGTGAACAGGAGTTGATGCCAATAAAGCACAACTTATTCACTGTCAATCTTGCGTGACTTGTCTTCCCTTTCTTCCTTATGAGCTTGTTTGAGATGGGCAGCAGATACTCGCAAACTGGGGAGAGTTTATGGTATCTCTGGTGCTCAGACGGCCGGGCATCCAGAAATATTATATTGTGTTATGTTGATGTCTGAGTTGTTGATGTCCACCTTGCGTTGGTGTTGCCTTATTCTTGTGTTGTCATGTTGATGTTTGTGTTATTGTTGATGTCTGCCTCTTGTTGATGTTGCCTTCATATCTTGTGTTTGTTATGCTGATGTCTGTGTTGTTGATGTCCACCTTGTGTTGGTGTTGCCATATTCTTGTGGTGTCATGTTGATGTCTGTGTTATTGTTGATGTCTGCCTCGTGTTGATGTTGCCTTATTCTTGTGTTGTTATGTTGATGTCTGAGTTGTTGATGTCCACCTTGTGTTGGTGTTGCCTTATTCTTGTGTTGTCATGTTGATGTTTGTGTTATTGTTGATGTCTGCCTCTTGTTGATGTTGCCTTATTCTTGTGTTGTTATGCTGATGTCTGTGTTGTTGATGTCCACCTTGTGTTGGTGTTGCCTTATTCGTGTGTTGTCATGTTGATGTCTGTGTTATTGTTGATGTCTGCCTCGTGTTGATGTTGCCTTATTCTTGTGTTGTTATGTTGATGTCTGAGTTGTTGATGTCCACCTTGTGTTGGTATTGCCTTATTCTTGTGTTGTCATGTTGATGTCTGTGTTATTGTTGATGTCTGCCTCTTGTTTATGTTGCCTTATTCTTGTGTTGTCATGTTGATGTCTGTATTGTTGATGTCCACCTTGTGTTGGTGTTGCCTTATTCTTGTGTTGTCATGTTGATGTCTGTATTTGTTATGTCCACCTTGTGTTGGTGTTGCCTTATTCTTGTGTTGTCATGTTAATGTCTGTTATTGTTGATTTCCGCCTCCTGTTGATGTTGCCTTATTCTCATGTTGACTTTACCCAGGGGCAGTAGGGAGGTGTACATTTTAGCCAAGTACCGAGACAGGCGGTTCTTCCGGTTCCACCCGCTGCGAGCTGACAAACCTGCTCTCAACGAGGTCAGTCTGTGACGTCACCACTCACTGGGGCTGTCCATGGTCACAACCCAAAGACACCATTTACATACAATTAGGCATGTGTGGTAGTCCGACTGGCTGGGCGGAGTGATTTCACATGGGCCAAAGCCAAACGATATGCCCCATTTGAAATCCTTCCACCCACTCATGAGGTTTATGATATTGCCTTGGAGTATGTACAATCATGTCTTTATAGTACTGCCGATATGTGAAATATATATATAATACAAATAAATAAGATTTCCCATCACTGAAATTGATGTGTAGTATAAAGCATTTATACAAATATTAGTATTATGTAACCTATTATTATATATTTCGCATATTGGATTCGAACCCGCAACCCCCAAGCTTGCGCGCTGGGTGGTGCTGGCGGTAAGGTTACATGAGCTGGGCGCCGATTGGTCGCTCAGCGGCAGTGGCGGGAGTCGGTCCTCCCCCACCCCCAACCTTCATATGCATACATCGGCCTATATAAAGGATTCACCCGGTACTCGGCAGTACACGGGTGAATACCAACCCTATATAAAAACGGTCGAAAAAGCAGGCTAATGAAATGAGAGGCTAATTTCACAATCTAAGAAGCAACATTTATTCTTTGTAGATATCTTCATATTTACCCGCTACCTTTGAGTTGAAAAATATAATAAAATAGCTAGTTTAATATGATTTAAAATTGAAATCGATGGCGTTCTATGGCCGCCATCTTGGATTTTTTGCATTCTCTCCCATTTCACCAAATCTGTGCCGATGTATGTAGCCATTTGATCATGGAACCACAGTTTGTACTTCATGTTCCATACTAAAGCTATTTTCGCCCGTATTTACACTACGTTGTCGTTCACCCATGTACTACAAGTACCAGGTGAATCTTTTATCTAACATCGGCCCAGTTGGTCGGAAGCTCTATTCGGGCCCAGCCAGAGTCTTACTCAATCCAACTCCTGTGTCTTGTGTCTTTGTAATAACTAATAATATATTCTACCATATTAAAGACTTTATAGCAACCAATGGTGACCATTTTGAAAATGGCCGCCATTTTTGTCACAGGTAGAATCTGAGATGGCGCTATAGCTAAGAATCATCATTGAGGCATAGTCTAGCTGTGTGCCAAGTTTCATGCTGGTATCACCAAACCCACAATGCTTTCACATGTCGGCAGTACTTGATTGTGTATGTACTGAATTATTTTGTTATTTGCTATGAAGTTATCTTCTAGCTTCACTTCTTATGGTACTAGTACCGTTCTACCAAACAAAAGGCAGTCCAGTATCAAAGGTAACACATGTGCAATACAATATTCTTTACCTGTAAAAACTAAGAATGTGTACCCTCTGCTTGGGTATACTTCCTTTTGCTTGTCCATGTGTATACACTTTCATGCATGCGTCCAAACTTTTAATGTGTTTTTAAATAACTTATTTACAAGTGTTTTTTGGATATGAATTGTCCTTTAACAAAGGAATTGTGGGTAACGACTTTGATGTAACTTATTTATGTGGGTTTATTGGATATGGCCCCGCCAGTTAAGCTGGAAAGTACCTGACTAGAGTGATTCCAGATTCTGCCGACAGATGTCACTAGTTTACATGAATGGGTGTAATACTATAGCCGTGTTTACACGGGCGAGTTAAAACGCTTCATATAAAACCAGTTGTCTAGATCGATTTACATTTGGCGTGTAAACGCGACGCTATGGCGTTTTAGGGCTGAATCGATTCATATGAAACACTTTATGTATACCGGGTCGCGAGGTGGTTTATATGAAGCGATTCAGCTGGTTCCCGGGCGGCGATAGTGTAAAATAGTGGTGCTCGCCGGCTACAGGCTCAGCTGTAACTAATCGCTGGTGCCCGGCAGTGTTAGGGACCGATTAGGCCGAAATCTAGTGAATGCGATCATATTTAACAGAATTACATACTCAAATAATGAAATTTCATTAAATTAACCCCAAATTCCAAGCGATATTAACGTAGCAGCTACATCGGCGTCGTTATTCATATTGTCGAATCGACGAGTGTAAACTAAACAAATAGCAGTGCTCGCCGGCTACAGGCTCACCACTAAGGCTGCTGGTTCCCGGTCGCCGACACACTTTCAAACTCGCTCGTGTAAACGCACCACTACTTCGCTTCATATAAATAAATTTGTCTTAAATCGTTTTACACTCGCCCGTGTAAACACAGCTATTGATGCGCGACAAGGAAGGAAGAGGAGGCGAGGTTGGAAAAAACACTTTTATTGAAGTGCCTCTGACAGGTTAATGCAGGAGTAAATATGATTACATGGTCAACAGGGTAATGGTAAATGCAAAGAGTATAATACAGACAAGGTCAAAGGTCAACAGGGTAATGGTAAATAAGTAGGAAAGTATACAGAGGTGAACATGGTAAGGATAATATAACATATGAGTGAGTAAGGAGTAATGTCAATGAGCTCAGAGGGAGCATAGAGTATAGAGTCTGAGGGTTGCGCCGAGGAGCCCTCCACCAAAATGGAGGAGAGGGCTCGAGGGGCGGCCGATGGGGGCGAGGCGGGGCACGTACGCGTGCCAGGTCCCTTGGGCCATGATATCGGGCAGGGGTACGCCCAGGCGGTGGCAAGCTACCAAGAGAGCGGAGGTGAAATTCCAGAAGAAAAATACATTATAGTTGTCCTTTTTTTATAGATGTATTACAAGGATAAGAGCTTGAATCCTGTTGCGATATGAATATCTGAATATAATCAGGCATTATATTGTTTTTCCGAGCATTCTTTAGAGAGATATAGCATGTGAAATCATAGGCAGTCGGGGAATGTACCTGAATAGAGTGGTTCCAGATTTTTCCGACAGATGTCACTAGCTTAACTGGTGGGGTCTATTGTCCTTCTACAAAAGACTTGCGGCTAATGGCATTCATTTCGTTAACGCTGCATGGTTGACGTTGCAGGCCTTGTGTAAGGTGGTGCAGTATGGAGACGTTCTGGAGACGCTACAGGCACTCTACAGTGGGGCAGACGTAAGTACACCAGCCTCATTCTGAGAAACCGTCCACTACCTGTGTGGGAGCTCAGTGAGAGTTGCAGCGGGTCTTGTGATCGTTTAATGAGTATTGTTCGTACAGTGTGAACATGACTCTTTAATGAGTATTGTTTATACAGTGTGAAAATGAGTTAATGAGTATTGTTTATACTGTGTGAACGTGACTCTTTAATGAGTATTGTTCATACAGTGTGAATGTGACTCTTTACTGAGTTGGTTATACAGTGTGAAAATGACTTAATGAGTATTGTTCATACAGTATGAACATGACTCTTTAATGAGTATTGTTTATACTGTGTGAACATTACTCTTTAATGAGTATTGTTTGTACAGTGTAAACGTGATTCTTTAATGAGTATTCTTTATACAGTGTGAACATGACCCTTTAATGAGTATTGTTCATACAGTGTGAATGACTCTTTAGTGAGTATTGTTCATACAGTATGAACATGACTCTGTAATGAGTATTCTTTATACTGTGTGAACATGACTCTTTAATGAGTATTGGTTATACTGTGTGAACGTGACTCTTTAATGAGTATTATTTATACAGTGTGAACATGTCTTTTTTTTTTTTTTTTTTTTGGTCCATTAGTTGTTTAAGCAGGGGAAATTTCAGTCATAGACCACTGGTCTTCCTCATTCCACTGCTGGTCGATAGAAAGCCCGAGCCTACACTTTTACCGACCCAAGGGATTTTTAACCTCCCACACCACATGAGAGCAACCGGCCTTTGATGACGCTGTAATTTATACACAGCGGTGGAAATCCAAATTGGCAGAGCTGGGGGCACGGGGAATCGAACCGCCGACCCTCAGATTAGGAGTCTGACCTAGAAAAAAGTCAGACACTCTAACCACTCTCCACAGAGAACGCTTTAATGAGTATTGTTTATACAGTGTGAATGTGACTCTTTAATGAGTTGTTTATACTGTGTGAACATTACTCTTTAATGAGTATTGTCTATACAGTGTAAAAGTGACTAATTAGTATTGTTTATACTGTGTGAACATGACTCTTTAATGAGTATTGTCTATACAGTGTAAAAGTGACTCTTTAATGAGTATTGTTTATACTGTGTGAACATGAGTTTTGAATGAGTATTCTTTATACAGTGTAAAAGTGACTATTTAATGAGTATTGTTTATACAGTGTGAACATGACTCTTTAATGAGTATTGTCTGTACAGTGTAAGGGGTGACTATTTAATGAGTATTGTTTATACTGTCTGAACATGACTCTTTAATGAGTATTGTCTATACAGTGTAAAAGTGGCTCTTTAATGAGTATTGTTTATACAGTGTGAACATGACCCTTTAATGAGTATTGTCTATACAGTGTAAAAGTGACTATTTAATGAGTATTGTCTATACAGTGTAAAAGTAACTATCTAATGGGTATTGTTTATACTGTGTGAACATGACTCTTTAATGAGTATTGTTCATACGTGACCCTTTAACAAGGACTGTATGTGCAGGGTGTGGGTGTGGGTGGGTGTCGCTCTGTAACCAGGACCGTCAGTGCAATGGGTACGTGGCTCTTTAACCCCCCCCCCCCCCCCTCACACACACACACACACACACACACACACACACACACACACACACACACACACACACACACACACACACGGACTTGCCGCTGTTACATCATGCCCCTGCGTACCGTGGCTTCTCGGCTGGTTGACCACAGTCACGTGACTGACCACCTTGCCCCCTGACTGGTGCGGTGTGAGACGGCCGCCATGCCGTGTGACGGGGCCGGTGTCAGTGGCTGAGTGTACAGACGGCGTGCAGCCATGTACGGGTGTCTGTGGCAGGTGTCACTGACAGGCTGCGCCTCCACGCCCACCTGTCGGCAGGTAAGTCACCAGGGAGAGGGGGGGGGGGGCACTGAGTGGCCACCAGGGGGGACTGAGGGACACCAGGGGGCACTGAGGGGCCACATGGCGGGGGCACTGAGGGGCCACCAAGGGGGGGGGGGGCACTGAGGAGCCACCAGGGGACATTAGGGGACATTGAGGGGCCACCAGGGAGTACTGAGGGGCCACCAGGGGGTCACTGAGGGCCAGCTGGGAGGGGGCACTGAGGAGCAACCAGGGGACATTGAGGGGCCACCAGGGAGTACTGAGGGGCCACCAGGGGACAGAGAGGGGCCACCTGGTGGCACTGAGGGGCCACCGGGGAGTACTGAGGGGCCATCGGAGAGTACTGAGGGGCCACCAGAGAGTACTGAGGGGCCAACAGGGGGCACTGAGGAGCCACCAGGGGGCACTGAGGGGCGACCAGGGAGTACTGAGAGGCCACCAGGGGCCACTGAGGGGCCACCAGGGGCGGGGGCACTGAGGGGCTACCAGGGGGGGGGGGGCACTGAGGGGGCACCGTGGGGGGGGGGGGAGTGGGGCGGCGGGCTGAGACGTCTGGGGGCCGGAGGTTCTCATGCTAGGCATCTTGCATTGAAAATGGACCGGTATCGTTGCAGTCAATCATTGCGAGTGGGTGGTGAAGTGGGGTCGTCCATGTGTTGAGGTGTGAATTTCTTTGTGCTCTGTGGAGGCGTGTTTGTTATTAGTGATGGATGGGGTGCGCAAGTCGGTGTGGTTCGGAGAGGGTGGTGCTGGAATGGGATCGGGAATGGGCGGTGGGCTCTGGAGTTAGTTTGCTTTTTGAGGGTAGGTTGGAGACAGTTCCCATTCTCCCCTGCCCACATTCTCCCCCCTCACCTTCTCCCCCCCCTCACCTTCGCTCCCCCTCAATTCTCCCCCCCTCACATTCTCCCCCCTCACCCTTCTCACCCCTCCACAATAGGGAGAAAACGAGCAGGATGGTGAGCACCGACAGATGGAGTAACACGATATCCGGGTGAAAATTGACAGGAAAACCTGATAAGGACTGAGAAACAGAAATGGCGTAAGGCAGATACGGAGAAAACGAAAGGCGTACGGTAGGGATTCGGCGACTGCCCGCTTTGGAGACAACGATACGGCGCTTCACGATAGTGGAGAACCCCGGGCTATGGAGAAAACCGCTTCTGGCGCCCCCGCCTCTGGGGGGGCCCCTCCTACATGCTCCGGCGGCACCTTCGCTCAGGCGCGCCCTCAGCTGTGGCGACCCCGCTCTGGCGACCACTGCTCCGGCGTCACCTGCTGAGGCG
The DNA here is from genome assembly GCA_030323885.1 of Branchipolynoe longqiensis. NCBI lineage: Eukaryota > Metazoa > Annelida > Polychaeta > Phyllodocida > Polynoidae > Branchipolynoe > Branchipolynoe longqiensis. The sequence goes on along the minus strand of CM059191.1, from coordinate 105,818,176 downwards.
GCCCCTCACGTTCTGGCGCCTCACAGTCTACGGGGCGCAAACCGCTCACTGGAGATCTCCGGCTCACCTTCTCCCCCCCTCACACTCTTCTCCCCCCTCACCCTTCTCCCCCCTCCTCTTCTGTCCCCCCTCACAAACGCTTCTCCCCCCCTCACCTTCTTCCCCCTCACATTCTCCCCCCTCACATTCTCCCCCCTCACATTCTCCCCCTCACATTCTCCCCCCTCACCTTCTCCCCCCTCACATTCTCCCCCTCACATTCTCCCCCTCACATTCTCCCCCCCTCACTTTCTCCCCCCTACATTCTCCCCCCCTCCACATTCATCCCCCCTCACATTCTCCCCCCACATTCTCCCCCCTCACCTTCTCCCCCCTCACACTTCTCCCCCCTCACATTCTCCCCCCTCACCTTCTCCCCCCTCACATTCTCCCCCCTCACCTTCTCCCCCCTCACATTCTCCCCCCTCACATTCTCCCCCCTCACATTCTCCCCCCTCACATTCTCCCCCCTCACATTCTCCCCCTCACCTTCTCCCCCCTCCCCTTCTCCCCCCTCACATTCTCCCCCCTCACCTTCTCCCCCTCACCTTCTCCCCCCTCACATTCTCCCCCCTCACCTTCTCCCCCCTCACTTTCTCCCCCCTCACATTCTCCCCCCTCACCTTCTCCCCCTCACCTTCTCCCCCCTCACATTCTCCCCCCTCACATTCTCCCCCTCACCTTCTCCCCCCTCACATCTCCCCCTCCCCCCCCCCTCCTCCCCCCTCCCTCCCCCCTCACTCTCCCCCCCCTCACCTCCTCTCCCCCCTCACCTCTCCCCCTCCCTTCCCCCCCCTCACCTTCTCCCCCCTCACCTCCTCCCCCCTCCCCTCTCCCCCCCCCTCCCCCCCTCACCCTCCCCCCTCACCCTCTCCCCCCCACCTCTCCCCCCCCTTCTCCCCCCCTCACACTCCCCCCCTCACCTCTCTCCCCCTCACCTTCTCCCCCCCACCTCTCCCCCCCACCCTTCTCCCCCCTCCTCCCCCCCTCCACCCCCCCCTCACTCTCCCCCCTCACCTCTCCCCCCTCACTTCTCCCCCCTCACCTTCTCCCCCCTCCATCTCCCCCCTCACCTTCTCCCCCCTCACATCTCTCCCCCCTCCACTCCCCCCTCACTCCCCCCCTCACCTTCTCCCCCTCCCCTCTCCCCCCCTCACCTCCTCCCCCTCCACTCTCCCCCCCTCCCCTCCTCCCCTCCCCCCTCCCCTCCCCCTCCCCTCCCCCCCTCCTCCCCCCCCTCACCCCTCCCTCCCCCCTCCTCCCCCCCTCACCCTCCCTCCCCCCCTCCTCCCCCCCCCCCCCCCCCTCCCCCTCCCTCTCCCCCCCCTCCACCTCCCCCCCTCCCCTCTCCCCCCCCTCCCTCCCCCCCCCTCTCCCCCCCCCCTCCCCCTCCCTCCCCTCCCCCCCCCCCTCCTCCCCCCCTCCTCTCCTCCCCCTCCCCCTCTCCCGCCTCCCTCTCCCCTCCCCTCCCCCCCTCCCTCTCCCCCCCCTCCCCCCCTCCTCCCCCCCCCTCCCCTTCTCCCCCTCCCTCTCCCCCCTCCCTCCCCTCCCCCTCCTCCCCTCCCTCTCCCCCCCCTCACCTCCCCCCCCTCCCCTTCTCCCCCCCCTCCCTCCCCCCTCACCTCCTCCCCCCCCCTCCCTCCCTCCCTCCCCTCTCCCCCCTCCCTCTCTCCCCCCTCCCTCTCCCCTCCCCTCCTCTCCCCTCCCTCTCCCCCTCCCTCCTCTCTCCCCCTCCCCTCCTCCCCCCCCCTCCCCCTCTCCCCCCCCTTCCTCCTCCTCCCCTCCCCCTCCCCTCCCCTCTCTCCCCTCCTCCCCCTCCCCTCCCTCCTCTCCCCCTCCCTCCCTCCCCTCCCTCCCTCCTCCCCTCCCCTCCTCTCCTCCCTCTCCTCCCTCCTCCTCTCCCCCCTCTCTCCCTCCCTCCTCCCTCCCCCCTCCCCTCCCTCTCCCCTCTCCCTCCCTCCCCTCTCCCCTCCCTCTCCCTCCCTCCCGTCCTTCCCTCTCTCCCTCCTCTCTCTCCTCTCTCTCCCTCCTCTCTCCCTCCCTCCTCCCCCCTCTCCTCCCTCCCTCCCTGCCTCCCTCCTCTCCCCACCTGCCTCCCTCTCCCCCCCCCCTCCCCCCCTCCCCCTCCCCCCTCCCTCCCTCCCTCCCCTCCCCCCTCCCTCCCTCCCTCCCTCCCTCCCTCCCTCCCTCTCCCCTCTCCCCTCCCTCCTCCCTCTCCCCCCTCTTCCTCTCTCCCCCTGTCCCTCCCTCCCCCCTTCACTCTCTCCCTCCTCACTCTCCCCCCATCCCTCTCCTCCCCCTCTCACTCCTTCCCCCCTGCCACTCTCTCCCCCATCCCTCTCTCCCCCCTCACTCTCCCCCCTCTCCCTCTCTCCCCCCTCTCACTCTCTCCCCCCTTCACCCTCTCCCCCCTGTCCCTCTCCCCCCTGCCCTCTCTCCCCCTGCCCTCTCTCCCCCTCCACTCTCTCCCCCTGCCACTCTCTCCCCCCTCTCCTCTCTCCCCCTGTCCCACTCTCCCCCCTCTCACTCCTCCCCCCCCCCCTGTCCCTCCCCTCCTCCCCCTCTCCCTCCCCCTCCCCCCTGTACCTCTCTCCCCCCTGTCACTCTCTCCCCCCCTCTCCCTCCCCCTGTCCTCTCCCCTGTCACCTCTCCCCCTGTCACTCTCTCCCCCTGTCATGCTCTCCCCCTGTCACTCTCTCCCCCTGTCCCTCTCCCCCTGTCAATCTCTCCCCCTGTCCATCTCTCCCCTGCCCCTCACTCTCCCCTGCCCCTCTCTCCCCTGTCCCTCTCTCCCCCCTGTCCCTCACTCCCCCCTGTCCCCTCCTCCCCCTTTCCCTCTCTCCCCCTTTCCCTCTCTCCCCTGTCCCTCTCCCCCTGTCCCGCTCTCCCCCTGTCACTCTCTCCCCCTGTCCCTCTCCCCCCTGCCACTCTCTTCCCTCCTGTCACTCTCCCCCCCCTCCCCCTCCCCTCCCTCCCTCTCCCCCCCCCCCCCACCCCCCCCGCCCCCACTGTCCCTCTCTCCCCCCTGTCACTCTCTCCCCCTGTCATTCTCTCCTCCGGTGTAGTAAGTTCAAAACACTACCCCACAACAACACTATTGTAGTGTTTTCAACCTAGGTTCAAAACACTATGGTAGTGTTTTCAACCTGGCTGAAGGTAGGTTCAAAACACTACTGTGGCCATGCTCAAATCACTATCCTCAAGTTCAAAACACTACCTTTAAGTTCAAAACACTACAGGGCAGTATGTAGTAAGGTGGGGCAGTAGGGGTTGTTTTTAGTGGTTATTGTTTTACATCCTAGCAACATGGAAGGTCATATCAGGATGGGTACTGACTATCCTATTAATGCCAAATGCCATGCTAGGAAAGCGACAAGTATCAATGTGTGGTGCATACACCGCAGCACCATCAGCGTATACTAACACGTGGCGCACACACTGCAGCACCATCAGCGTAATATGTGGCGCACATGCCGCAGCTCTATCAGTGTATACTAATATGTGCTTCAAATGCCGCAGCAGGGTCAGCTTGTCGTGATATTGTTTTGAACTTGGGTAGTGTTTTGAACGTACGTAGGGGAGTGTTTTGAACTCAACAGTAGTGTTTTCAACCTAAGTTCAAAACACTACCGTAGTGTTTTGAACGGCGTAGTGTTTTGAACGTCCTACACTGGCACTCTCTCCCCCTGTCCCTCTCTCTCCCTGTCACTCTCTTCCCTCTGTCACTCTCCCCCCCCCTGTCCCTCTCTCCCTCTGTCATTCTCTCCCCCGGCACTCTCTCCCCCTGTCACTCTCTTCCCCATGTCACTATCTCCCCCTGTCACTCTCCCCCCTTGTCACTCTCCCCCCCTGTCACTCTCCCCCTGTCACTCTCTCCCCTGTCACTCTCCCCCTGTCACTCTCTCCCCCTGTCACTCTCTCCCCCTGTCACTCGCTCCCCCTGTCACTCGCTCCCCCTGTCACTCTCTCCCCCTGTCACTCTCTCCCCTGTCACTCTCTCCCCCTGTCACTCTCTCCCCCCTGTCACTCTCCCTCTCCCTCTCCTATCCACTATCCCTTCCGTTCTCCTCTCTCCTACAGCTCTCCTGTCCACTCTCCTTTTCTCTCTACTCTCTACACCCCTCCTCTCTCCCCTCCTCTCTCCCCTCCTCTCTCTCCTCTCTCCTCTCCACTCTCCTCTCCTATCCGCTCTCCCCATTCCCTTCTCTCCACATCCCCAAGCCTTCCCTTCCTATTCCTCCTTCCTCTTGCCTCTTTCCTCTTTCTTTACCTATATCCTTCCTCTCCCCTCTCCTTCCCTTTCCTTTAACTAATCCTTCCTTTTGTACTTCTCCTTCCCTCCTTTTCCCCTTCGCTCCCTCTTCTCTCCTCCACTATCCCTCCTCTTCTCGCTCCATTTCCCTTCCCTCTCCCTCCCTCCTACTTCCCCCTGTCCCATGTGCTTCCCATTGCCATTCCTTTTGTTCCCTTCCCTCCCTTCCTTCACCCACTCCCCTCTGCTCACTTCGCACCCCTTCCATCCCTTCCTCCCCTTCCCTTCCTTCCCTTCCTTCCCTCTCCTTCCTCCCCATCCCTTCCTTCCCTTCCCCCCTTCCTCTCTTCCTTGCCTTCCGTCCCTTCCTTCCCTTCCTCCCCTTCCTCCCCTTCCCTCCTTTCCTCCCTCCCCTTCCTTCCTCCCCTCCCCCCCTTCCCTTCCTCCCCTTCCTCCCCTTTCCCCCCTCCCTCCCCTCCTCCCTCCCCGTATTCTTCTTGTGCAGCCCTGTCACCTTTAAGATCCCTAATTATATATCTAGATACAAATCTAATGCGTAGCTCCTAAACGGGCATCTTTTTGCTTCTATTGAATTAATTCAAATTAATTTAAACGTGAACATGTCACATTAATGAAGGAAATTTAAGTTTAATATAAAGCGATATTTACATTTCAGCTTTGCAATTAGCTCGAAAAACGAAGCAAATGCTGCAAGCGGTAAGCCAACTTTGCTTATTCATTTAAATTAAGCACAATAAAGGTAGATTCGAGTTTGTCTAATTTTGAAATTGAGAATATATATAACAATTATTGAAATAATGTCGTTTAGTGTATTTTTTCATCATTGTCATCAATCATCATCATCGTCATCATCATCATAACATACATTATGTGGAAGTACCATTTGTGGTTTTTGTAATTGATTTGTAATTGTTTTCATATCTTGTCACCACATGTTTATTAGTATTGTTCCGATATTTTGTTGTCAGACGTGTTTCCATGTAGTTTTGTCACTTTAGTAATTGTGTACATATCTAGTCACCACACGTGTATTTATTGTGTAGTTGTTTAGACATACAGTAAAACCTCTCTAACCAACCACCTCCCCAGATCGACCACTCCCTTATATCAATTGCTTTATTTGGGTCCCAAAGGATCACCCATACAATGCCATTGTAATGATAAAAGAAACTCCCGAAACCGACCACCTCCTTAAATGGACCGTTTAAAGCCGGTCCCATGGTCAGGCGATTTAGAGAGGTTTTACTATATTTGCTGTCAATTTCCATGTGGATTTGTGCCTTTCAGGAGTTTCTCTTTCAAAACGGTGCTGAGAGTAAAGAACGACCCATCGTGACGCCATCTTTGCCAGACGTAAGTGACTACTGGAGGCAACCTGAGCAGGTTCAGCCGCATTAATGAACTAAAGCAAACAGATAGCGCTAACTGTCACACGACAACCCGGTTAGTTGCAGGTTAGTGGCCTGTTAGTTGGAAGTTAGTTGGCAGTTAGTTGGAAGTTAGTGGGCAATTAGTTGGAAGTTAGTGGCCTGTTAGTTGGCAGTTATTGGCCAGTTAGTTGGCAGTTGGTTGGCATTTAGTGGTCAGTTAGTTGGCAGTTAGTTGGAAGTTAGTTGGCAGTTAGTTTGAAGTTAGTTGGAAGTTAATTGGCAGTTAATTGGAAGTTAGTTGGCAGTTAGTTGACATTTAATGGCCAGTTAATTGGAAGTTAGTTGACAGTTAATTGGCAGTTAGTTGACATTTAATGACCGGTTAATTGGAAGTTAGTTGGAAGTTAGTTGACAGTTAATTGGCAGTTAGTTGGCAGTTAGTTGACATTTAATGGCCAGTTAATTGTCAGTTAGTTGGAAGTTAGTTGACAGTTAATTGTCAGTTAGTTGGCATTTAATGGCCAGTTAATTGTCAGTTAGTTGGCATTTAATGGCCAGTTAATTGGAAGTTAGTTGGCAGTTAGTTGGAAGTTAGTGGTCAGTTAGTTGCCAGTTAGTGGCATGTTAGTTGCCAGTTAGTGTCCTGTTAGTTGCTACTTAGTGGCCAGTTAGGTGGCAGTTAGTTGGCAGTTAGTGGCCAGTTAGGTGGCAGTTAGTGGCCAGTTAGTTGGAAGTTAGTTGGCAGTTAGTGGTCATTTAGTTGGAAGTTAGTGGTCTGTTAGTTGGAAGTTAGTGACCTGTTAGTTGGAAGTTAGTTGGAAGTTGGTGGCCTGTTAGTTGGCAGTAGTGGCCAGTTAGTTGGAAGTTAGTGGCCAGTTAGTTGGCAGTTAGTGGCCTGTTAGTTGGCATTTAGTGGTCAGTTAGTTGGCATTTAGTGATCAGTTAGTTGGCAGTTAGTGGCCAGTTAGTTCGCAGTTAGTGGCCAGTTAGTTGGCAGTTAGTGTCCAGTTAGTTGCCAGTTAGTTGGCAGTTAATTGGCAGTTAGTTGGAAGTTAGTTGGCAGTTAGTTGACATTTAATGGCCAGTTAATTGGAAGGTAGTTGGAAGTTAGTTGGCAGTTAATTAGCATTTAATGGCCAGTTAACTGTCAGTTAGTTGGCAGTTAGTTGGAAGTTAGTGGCCAGTTAGTTGGAAGTTAGTGGCCAGTTAGTGGCCTGTTAGTTGCCAGCTAGTGGCCAGGTAGGTGGCAGTTAGTTGGCAGTTATTGGCCTGTTAGTTGAAGTTAGTTGGCAGTTAGTGGTCAGTTAGTGGCCAGTTAGTTGGCAGTTAGTTGGCAGTTAGTGGCCAGTTAGATGGCACTTAGTGGCCAGTTAGTTGGCAGTTATTGGGCAGTTAGTTGGAAGTTGGTGGCCTGTTAGTTGTCAGTTAGTGGCCAGTTACTTGGCAGTTAGTGGTCAGTTAGTTCGAAGTTAGTGGTCTGTTAGTTCGAAGTTAGTCACCTGTTAGTTGGCAGTTAGTTGGCAATTATTGGGCAGTTAGTTGGAAGTTGGTGGCCTGTTAGTTGGCAGTTAATGGCCTGTTAGTTGGTAGTTAGTGGCCTGTTAGTTGGCAGTTAGTGGCCAGTTAGTTGGCAGTTAATTTTCAGTTAGTTGGCAGTTAGTGGTCAGTTAGCTGGAAGTTTGGGGCCTGTTAGTTGGAAGTTAGTGGTCTGTTAGTTGGAAGTTAGTGACCTGTTAGTTGGCCTGTTCATTGGCACTTAGTGGCCCGTTAGTTGCCAGGTAGTGGCCAGTTAGGTGGCAGTTAGTGGCCTGCCCTCAGCTCCTTATTTGGTCATGTGACCTACTTGTGTGATACCATCTCCAATATCAGCTAACCTTGGTGATATTTGAAGTTAAAAGATGCAAAATTAATTTGCGCGTCAAAATTCTGGCACCATAGGCTTCAGCATTAACAATCTCTATTAAATTGACTTAATGTCATTCTATTGAGTAACAAAGGCTTAATAAGTGCACCAGTATATGTAGAATCAAATCTAGGTGACTGTTTTGGTTTACCAACACTTTGATGTGACTACGCAGCACGCCACCTGCATGTAATGACAGTAACACTTGTGGCTTGTTGGTTGACAGGCTGTGGCAGGCCTGTGCCACCTGCATGTAATGGCCGTAACAGTTGTGTCTTGTTGGTTGACAGGCTGCGGCAGGCCTATGCCAACTGCATGTAATGATGGTAACAGTTGTCTTGGTTGACAGGCTGCGGCAGGCATGTGTCACCTGTAATGACAGTAACAGTTGTTTGTGTCTTGTTGCTTGACAGGCTGTGGCGGGTCTGTGCCACCTGTAATGACAGTAACAGTTGTTTGTGTATTGTTGGTTGACAGGCTGTGGCGGGTCTGTGACACCTGTAATGACAGTAACAGTTGTTTGTGTCTTGTTGGTTGACAGGCTGTGGCGGGTCTGTGCCACCTGTAATGACAGTAACAGTTGTTTGTGTCTTGTTGGTTGACAGGCTGCGGCGGGTCTGTGCCACCTGTAATGACAGTAACAGTTGTTTGTGTCTTGTTGGTTGACATGCTGCGGTGGGTCTGTGCCACCTGTAATGACAGTAACAGTTGTTTGTGTCTTGTTGGTTGACAGGCTGCGGCGGGTCTGTGCCACCTGTAATGACAGTAACAGTTGTTTGTGTCTTGTTGGTTGACAGGCTGCGGCGGGTCTGTGCCACCTGTAATGACAGTAACAGTTGTTTGTGTCTTGTTGGTTGACAGGCTGCGGGGGGTCTGTGCCACCTGTAATGACAGTAACAGTTGTTTGTGTCTTGTTGGTTGACAGGATGCAGCGGGTCTGTGACACCTGTAATGACAGTAACAGTTGTTTGTGTCTTGTTGGTTGACAGGCTGCGGCAGGTCTGTGCCACCTGTATGACAGTAACAGTTGTTTGTGTCTTGTTGGTTAACAGGCTGCGGCAGGTCTGTGTCACCTGTAATGACAGTTACAGTTGTTTGTGTATTGTTGGTTGACAGGCTGCGGCGGGTCTGTATCACCTGTAATGACAGTAACAGTTGTTTGTGTCTTGTTGGTTGACAGGCTGCAGCGGGTCTGTATCACCTGTAATGACAGTTACAGTTGTTTGTGTCTTGTTGGTTGACAGGCTGCGGTGGGTCTGTGCCACCTGTAATGACAGTAACAGTTGTTTGTGTCTTGTTGGTTGACAGGCTGTGGCCGGGCTGTGCCACCTGTAATGACAGTAACAGTTGTTTGTGTCTTGTTGGTTGACAGGATGCGGCGGGTCTGTGCCACCTGTAATGACAGTAACAGTTGTTTGTGTCTTGTTGGTTGACAGGCTGTGGCGGGTCTGTGGCACCTGTAATGACAGTTACAGTTGTTTGTGTCTTGTTGGTTGACAGGCTGTGGCCGGGCTGTGCCACCTGTAATGACAGTAACAGTTGTTTGTGTCTTGTTGGTTGACAGGCTGCGGGGGGTCTGTGCCACCTGTAATGACAGTAACAGTTGTTTGTGTCTTGTTGGTTAACAGGCTGCGGCGGGTCTGTGTCACCTGTAATGATAGTTACAGTTGTTTGTATCTTGTTGGTTGACAGGCTGTGGTGAGTCTGTATCACCTGTAATGACACTAACAGTTGTTTGTGTCTTGTTGGTTGACAGGCTGCGGCGGGTCTGTGCCACCTGTAATGACAGTAACAGTTGTTTGTGTCTTGTTGGTTGACAGGCTTCAGCGGGTCTGTGCCACCTGTAATGACAGTAACAGTTGTTTGTGTCTTGTTGGTTGACAGGCTGTGGCGGGTCTGTGCCACCTGTAATGACAGTAACAGTTGTTTGTGTCTTGTTGGTTGACAGGATGCGGCGGGTCTGTGACACCTGTAATGACAGTAACAGTTGTTTGTGTCTTGTTGGTTGACAGCCTGCGGCGGGTCTGTGTCACCTGCAGATGATGTGTGTGAAGGGCTACCTGCACAAACTACAGAGTAACTTCCGCGAGTACAACAAGCGCTGGTTCAAGCTGGAGCGAGGCGTCCTCTCCTACTACGACAACGACAAGGTGAGCGCCGGGTGGACATGTCCACTGAGTCGGCAGGTCTGCCAATAATGCCTTTAATGTAAATAGCAGGCAGAACTTTGTTAACAATGTACAATATAAACAAATTTAAGAATGTCTAAGGACAGCTGGATTATATCACCTTGTGTAACTTCCATCTTACCTTTGGCTTCTTTCTTAATTTCATATTCTTATAAGAACAAGAATTTCTGCTTTTTTAAAAAAATCATAAAATCTTCCTCTCGTTTTTTCCCCCCATTCTTTACCGATTTCAAAGTTGGCCATCGTGGACCGTAACGAATGTTGATACTGCAGTGCCGCGTATTTGTGCAGTGTGAAGTCAGTGTAGGTGTGTGTTTATGAGGATGTGGATGACAGGCCTGTTTGTGTAGACGGGACGCGGTGGTCGAATCGGTAGAGTGTAGGCTTCCCGTGCGGGAAACGGGAGTTTGATTCCCAGTCGAGTCAAGCCAATGACTTATTCAATTGCTACTTGTCGCTACTAAGCCTGGCGCTCGGCATTATTAGGATAGGATAAGGACTGGTTAGCAAAGTATCAGGATAATGTGACTGAGTGGGTTATCGGGTCATGGTGCCGGCGGCCTGGTCTCCCAGTGGAGTAGCACTGTAAAGTCGCAATGTGACCTGTCATAAGTCGGTACCAGTCCCGATAAGACCTTAGATGTTGCCAGTACGTACAACTCTAGCAAGCAACAGTTTGTTTGTTGTTTTACATCCTGGCAAGATCTGAGGTCATATCAGGACTAGTACTGACTTGTGACAGTGCTCACTCATGGCGACTTTATAGTGCTGCCCCATGAGAAATCAGGCCGCTGTCTCCATGACCCGATATCCCACTGTCACATTATCCTGACACTGAGCTAACCAGTCCTTGCCCTATCCTATTAATGCCAAGCACTAGGCTAGGAAGCGACACGTATCAATTTTAAAGTCATTCCGTACGCGAGGCCCGCGCTCTACCGATTAGGCCACCGCGCCCGGTTCAGCAAGCAACAAACTGTTTGTGTATCTCCTTGTGGACGCTGATCCGGGCGTTTTGCTGGTGCTGCTTGTTTCAGAGTACACAGGCGAAGGACAGCATAGAGCGGAAGGAGATGATGAGTGTCGGGGTCACGTCTGACGACAAGTGAGTAGTAGTGTGTTAGTGACACTGTAGCACTGTGAGTGCAACAGGCAGCCCAGACAGCCTAACGGTCAGCATGCTGGCCCGGAATGGCAGAAGTGTCGATTCAGATCCCATGCTCAGAATTATTTTGATTTCTTTTTTGTTTGTTTGGTGAATAATCATTTTTATTCTGCGAATAAAGACTGTTATTTTTCAGTGCCGAGGCACTGGTCTTCCGGCCATATTATGTTATATTGATTCATGTACCTAATATCTTTTAAATTCAACAAAAGTTTATCTACAAAGAAAAGAGAATTGTGTTGTTGCCCAGCAGCTTGGTGTTTCCTTTCCTTTACTCCATGTGAACACTTCTTAACTTTACTCTTTTTATTTAATTGTATTCGCTAAAAATGTGCAATTGAATGTGTTATATACAGGGATGAAAGATCTCCGCGATTTCGCGGATTTTCGGGATTTTCCTGTAGGCCCTTAATGCGATCCCGCAGCACGATCAACATATACTACTAATAAATGCTTCAAACGCTGCAGCACTATCATTGTATACTACTAATACATGCTTTAAACGGCGCAGCACTATCAGTGTATACTGCTGATATGTGCTTCAAACGGCGCAGCACTATCAGCGTATACCAATATATAATAAACACGACTTCCGGGAATTTTCCGCGATTCCCTGACAATGCTAAACCTATGGGAGAAAATCAGCATTTCCGCTTTTTTTCCCAGGGACCACTTTCATCCCTGTATATAACATTAGGCACCCATGTTTTTTAAATTGTATTTCACATTTGTTCATTCCTCCTCTGTTGCTCTGGGGCGCCACCTGGAGTCACTTCCTGTAACTACCGCCAGCTTTCAATCCACTAAGTTCGAGACAGTTTGTTTTCTATGTAGAGGATATTTCACAAGATGTTATATTCTACTTTACATCACCTTTTCTGTCTGTCTACGCCTTCTAGATAGCTACTGACACTAGTGGTTATCGGTAGAACTAATATCTAACAGACACCTGCCAACACTGACAATTATAGACAGTGTGGTCACCACACACACGATTCACAATGGGCTGTTAATGAGGCCAAGTGATTCTGAATTATGGGCAATTCAGATACTTGACACCTGAGCTTTGTGTCATTTGAGTTCCATGAAGGAAGTGTGTTTGCATGCATGTGAGGGAGAGCATGTTTGTGAGTATGTGTGTGTATGTATGTGAGTGAGTGAGTATGTGTGAGCATGTGTGTGAGTATGCGTGATTATGTGTGTGAGTATGCGTGAGCATGTGTGTCAGTGTGTGTGAGTATGTGTGAGCATGTGTGAATATGTGCGTGAGCATGTGTGAGTATGTGTGTGAGTGGATGTGTGAGCATCTGTGTGGACATGTGTGTGAGCATGTGTGTGAGTATGTGTGTGGGTATGTGTGAGCATGTGTGTGAGTATGTGATCATGTGTGTGGGCATGTGTGTGAGCATGTGTGAGCGCGTGTGTGAGAGCGTGAGCGTGTGTGTGAGTGTGTTTGTGAGCATGTGTGAATGTGTGTTATCGTGTGTACACACACACCTGGCTTATATGAACTAGGTAAAAACAAATATATATGCTGTATAAGAATGATACGAGTATAATAACCTGGAATTCCATACTCGGTCCTCACCTCCACCTGCCAGTAATCGGGTGGTGGAGCCTCAGGCTAGTCATCTACTATTCCAACCTACTCAACCTCAGCTCCGACAGTGACGCCACCGCTCGTCTCTGCTTATTAGCCTATTTCACTTACCGCCATATGTTGTACTTGGCTATGGCCTTGCAAAATGCCCTACCGTACACATTAAAGTTGCATAGTCCGATGGTTTTGAATTTCTATATTTTTTTCTGAGATAAATATATTAGATCGATCACTAGTATCTACTGAGTGCAAACATGGAAAATTAGTTTTGGCAAGCTTGCCAAAACTCTGACACCATAGACGTCTGCAGTAACAGGTTCTGTTAACTTGACTCAGTATTGCCTTCTACGCAGAAACAAATGCTTAATAAGTTCATCAGTATCTAAGTTAGATATCTAAAATCAAATCTAGATAATTGGTTTAGTTTTGAAAATTTGATATTTCATCGGACTCTGCAGCTTTAACATCTGGAGGCGAATGACGAAGTAGCGCGAATGGTGCACCGGAAGTGCAGCAGGCGGCACCAGCGTCTACCAGGCCACGGAAAATAGCATGCGCGTACAATATTAGAGCAATAAATACATATAAAAATGGACCATAAATCATGAATAAATAATTAAAGGAGCACCACGAATTTATATTAATATAATCAATTATATTCCACATCAAAGCCTTTCTATCTATATACATCCATCTAATGTCTAGTTAGTACGCCTTTGGTAATTCGTCACAGCGAGCTACCACAATAGTTGCATTTTGATTGCAGGTTCGAATTTGGGTTCGAGCTGGCAACGACGAAAGCTGGTGGCAGGGTGTACACCATGGCAACGGACACGGACGAGGAGCGACACCACTGGATGACCAAGATCGCCAAGGTACTCACTCGCGTCTCTGTGGTGACGTCATGGCTGGGGGGGGGGGGGGGGTGAAAATGGGAAATATTGCACCTAGAGCAGGGTTTGAACCCACATCTCTTCTCTTGTCAGTCCTGGCTAGTGTGCTACTGCTAACCATTACACCACCTAGGCTCCCCGTTTTGGTAGATCGTGGGATTCGAACCCATGGGTTCGAACGTTGGTCGAGTTAAACCAATGACTTAAAAAGTATTTAAAGTGGTTTGGGTCCATAACTTATCTTATCCGTTGTGAAATGTCCTCAGATGTTGCTAGGGCGTTAAACCCCATTGACTCATTATCATACTGTATGGAAACACTATGTGATGCCTCTGCTGACTTGAAAACCAAAGTCTTGGCGTAGACAATACTTGAGGCTGAGGAAACTGTTCACCAACTATTGGTTTTGAATGAGCAGAGATGTGTTTCCCCCTGTTGACCTGGCTGCATGTAGGGAAGAAATCACGCGCAAAACCCTGTAAACGCCAATCCAAAAATGGAGATAAACATTGCAATCAAACCTACAATTCTTTTTTTATATTCCTACTTTTTTTGTTTATTGCTCCATAACCATATGATCATGTGAAAAGTGGAATTAGTGAGAATTACAATTATTTTCAGGTAATAATCTTTTATTTAAACTACATTTTTGGATTGACGTTTACGTGGTTTTGTGCCTGAACTCTTGGGATGTTGATCTGCTGCAGAGCTTCGCCCCACTGCCGACCGACTCGCTGGAGAAGATAAAGGGCTTGGACCGCGGCGGCATCGTCTTCCTACGAGAGGGTGCCACCACCGTAAGTGTCATACCGGGCGCGGTGGCCGAATCGGTAGAGCGCAGGCCTTGTGTACGGGTGTTGGGTTCCCGGTCGAGTCAAACCAATGACTTATATGATTGATACTTGTCGCTTTCTAGCCTGGTGTCAGGATAATGTGACTGAGTGGGATATTGGGTCATGGTGCCAGCGGCCTGATTTCTAGTGGAGCAGTGCTATAAAGTAGCCATGAGTGCACACTGTCACAAATCAGTGCCCGTCCTGATATGACCTTATATGTTGCCAGGACGTAAAACTTCAGCAACCATCCAACCATAAATGTCCTCTAGGCACGGTGCAATGAGAAGGAGGTGGGGGTGGGAGGTCAATAAAAGCACTTTATTAGTCAAATGTGGTAGAAGAAATTGTTGCAATAGTTAGCCTGTGATTGAGTTGAGTTTTATATAACCACAAACATGGAGTAAGGTAACTGTACGGCTTCCCCAAGGGGTGATCTTCCACCCGAGCAACCAATGTTACATTAAATTAAAGTTCATACTTCTGCCAAATACATTGCTTTTGGGGTGGTTCGTAACCTTACGATGGTTACCGGCTGCAGAACTGCAGCAATATAGAAAGGCCCTGATAAATCGGTGCAATCTTTGGTTGAAGATTAATCTTCAGGTGGGACGGTTGTAGAAGCTGGGGATGTCTTTACAACATTCAAAGCAGCGAAGGGTTGGGGAAGCCCCGGATCATTCTGGTCCGGCGGTAGCAGAGCACTCGTATCCAGTAACAGCAGCACGGGTTCAGAAGGAAGCGATGGGTAAAGGTGTGTCCAGCCGGTTCCAGCAACAAGAACAAAGTGAGAGAAACGATAAGGTACAGGGCCCCACACAAGCAAACAACTCCCTTGATCAGGGGGAGAAGTAAGCCCGGGAGAAAAAAAAAGGATAGAGTTTAGGAAAGAGAAATGAGAGTTGAGTCAAAGGACCATGTCTATTTGCTCTATGGTGACCAGCTGGCAAGCCAAAGACACGGACAGAGTAAGAGTAGAAAGTGAAATTCTGGTGGGCTCCCCCTCCTGGAACTCTTTTCAGACATTATCAAGGAGGAGCATGCCCAGCAGAGAGGAGATAGAGAGAGGTGTGGATGAAGTGCGCTCCGGATAGCAAGAGCCAAATACATTGTTGCAACAAATCAGCGATTGAAATCTTTACTTAGAATCGGATATGCCCCTGTATATATACATACACCAGGCGGTGGTGGCAGTGACTACGCTGACATATGTTGCCCTTCTGACGCAACATGTGGCAGCACGTTAACCAGAGGCGGTCCCTGGATGGACTGTCCCTCTGTGACTGGCTAGCAGCCATCCTATAACCGTGAGGTTACATGTTACCTCACTAGTCAGCGGGCGGGTCACTTGGATCTGTGACACTGAGTGGAGAAGGAGAATAAACTGTGAAGCATAAGTTTCTTTTCCCTGTCATCCCTTTGCGCTGCGTTACATACAGACCAGTGAGAACCGGCTGTACCATACAACATGGCCTACCACAATAAATTAATCACATCAACTCAGTCCGACCAAAGGAGGTTAATTTTTCAGTTTCTCTCCACATTATGCTATTTCTTGGTTTACAACTTGATGTTTTCATTTCACCCTCTACAGGATTGGCAGATGACTTGGATGCACATAAAGAAGAAAACCTTGTTTCTGTATAAGAAGGTAACTATTTTGTAACTATTCTGTGTGTTTCATTAACCTGGCATTTTGTCAGCCCTGAAGGATGGCTGTCGAACATATTTTGTTGTGTGTGTGGTGAATTTATTTACTCTGCTCATAACGGATAAGTGTGTTAACACTTGTTTTCACCGCTGGGCAGCACTAGTCCAATTTGATGCAAATCTTTTAAATTTTGTTTTAGTAATAGGGGTCAGGGTGAAAGTTATGTTGTTAGTGATCGGGTAGCTCTGCCTCCTGTGTTATGTTCTGGCCTGGCGTTAGGGTTAAGCTTATTTAGGGACCGACGCAGTGGCCGAATCGGTAGAGCGCAGGCTTCCCGTGGGGAAGGTCGGGAGTTCAAATCCCGGCTGGGTAAAACCAATGACTTAAACAATTGATACTTGTTGCTATCTAGTCTGGGGTGTGTGAGGGTGGGGTTTGTGAGGGTGGGGTGTGTGGGTGGGGAGGGTGGGATGTGTGAGGGTGGTGTGTGTGTGTGAGTGGGGGGTGTAAGGGTGGATTGTGTGTGGGATGTGTGAGGGTGGTGTGTGTGGGGGGGGGAGGGTGGGATGTGTAAGGGCTGGATGTGTGTGTGAGTGGGGGGTGTAAGGGTGGATTGTGTGTGGGATGTGTGAGGGTGGGTGGGTGTGGGTGGGGAGGGTGGGGTGTGTGAGGGCTGGATGTGTGTGTGTGAGTGGGGGGTGTAAGGGTGGATTGTGTGTGGGATGTGTGAGGGTGGGGAGTGTGATGGTGGTGTGTGTGTGGGTGGGGAGGGTGGGGTTTGTGAGGGTGGGGTGTGTGTGGGTGGGGAGGGTGGGATGTGTGAGGGCTGGATGTGTGTGTGTGAGTGGGGGTGTAAGGGTGGATTGTGTGTGTGAGGGTGGGGAGTGTGTGTGTGTGTGGGGAGGGTGGGGTGTGTGAGGGCTGGATGTGTGTGTGTGAGTGGGGGTGTAAGGGTGGATTGTGTGTGGGATGTGTGAGGGTGGGGAGTGTGTGTGTGGGGAGGGTGGGGTGTGTGAGGGCTGGATATATGTGTGTGAGTGGGGGGTGTAAGGGTGGATTGTGTGTGGGATGTGTGAGGGTGGGGTGTGTGTGGGTGGGGAGGGTGGGGAGTGTGAGGGTGGGGTGTGTGTGGGTGGGGAGGGTTGTGATGTGTGAGGGCTGGATGTGTGTGTGAGTGGGGGGTGTAAGGGTGGATTGTGTGTGGGATGTGTGAGGGTGGGGTGTGTGAGGGTGGGGTGTGTGGGTGGGGATGGTGGGATGTGTGAGGGCTGGATGTGTGTGTGTGAGTGGGGGGTGTAAGGGTGGATTGTGTGTGGGATGTGTGAGGGTGGGTGTGTGTGGGTGGGGAGGGTGGGGTGTGTGAGGGCTGGATGTGTGTGTGTGAGTGGGGGGTGTAAGGGTGGATTGTGTGTGGGATGTGTGAGGGTGGGGAGGGTGGGGTTTGTGAGGGTGGGGAGTGTGTGTGTGGGGAGGGTGGGATGTGTGAGGGCTGGATGTGTGTGTGTGAGTGGGGGGTGTAAGGGTGGATTGTATGTGGGATGTGTGAGGGTGGGGAGTGTGTGTGTGGGGAGGGTGGGGTGTGTGAGGGCTGGATGTGTGTGTGTGAGTGGGGGGTGTAAGGGTGGATTGTGTGTGGGATGTGTGAGGGTGGGGTGTGTGAGGGTGGGGTGTGTGGGTGGGGAGGGTGGGATGGTGTGAGGGTGGATGTGGTGTGTGAGTGGGGGGTGTAGGGTGGAGTGTGTGGGAGTGTGAGGTGGGTGGGAGGTGGGTGTGAGGCTGGTGTGTGTGTGGTGGGGGGTGTAGGGTGGATTGTGTGTGGGATGTGTGAGGGTGGGGGTGTGAGGGTGGGGTGTGTGGGTGGGAGGGTGGGGTGTGTGAGGGTGGGGTGTGTGGGTGGGGAGGGTGGGATGTGTGAGGGCTGGATGTGTGTGTGTGAGTGGGGTGTGTAAGGGTGGGGTGTGTGTGGGTGGGGAGGGTGGGGTGTGTGAGGGCTGGATGTGTGTGTGAGTGGGGGGTGTAAGGGTGGATTGTGTGTGGGATGTGTGAGGGTGGGGAGTGTGAGGGTGGGGTGTGTGTGGGTGGGGAGGGTGGGGTGTGTGTTGGTGGGGAGGGTGGGGTGTGTGAGGGTTGGATGTGTGTGTGTGAGTGGGGGGTGTAAGGGTGGATTGTGTGTGGGATGTGTGAGGGTGAGGTGTATCAGGATGCGTGTGTGTGTTTGAGGTTTGAGCCTCCCACTACCAAGGCGCACTACCTGATCTGCGTTGTTTCTATTTGCAGGACGAGCAGAGGTTCAGCGAGGTCGATTTGCGGAAGGTGACTGGGACGAGTAAGTTCACACACTGTTCAACCCGTAAGTGAAACCCTGATCACACATTATCCTGCCGCATGCAGTTCGCCAGGCGCCCGCCAGGCGCTCATGACGAAAGCGCTGCTTGCATGCACACAGCGCGTGTCAGATAGTAGGTGGGTCAGTCTCTGAAACTGGGCACTAACATGTGACTTGGAGACTAAAGGTGAAAACGTTCCAAATAATAGCCGAGTCCATGTTCATATGAAGGTTTTCATGCTGTACGTATGTCAGATTTGAAAACAAAGCTATTTCGCTCTTTGATTTTGATCTGATACATATTATGCTCTACGTTAAAATTGCTCTTGTAACATGGAAATCAAACACACATTCAGAACATCATTTTAACATACGAAACAAATTCAAACAGGATTTGATTGATTAGTTAAGCAAAAAAAGATTATATTACAAGGAAAAAGTTGAGATAAAAAGTTTGGATGCATGCGTGTTGTCCATGTGTAAATTTTCACTTTAGCACAAAACCATACAAGCATACCATTGATTCATTTTGTGGGATAGGTTAAATTTGAATACATATAGCAGAGCTAACATACTTAACATACAGAGGCAGCAATAATTATTTTGACTTGCAACCAAAAAAAAAGAATAATTATCACCAGCGTAACGGTGGAAACCAAAAATGTGGCGGCCAGTTTCAGAGAATGACCCAGTTAGCCGCTCCTATTCTAGGTCTGCCTGGCGATGCTGGTTTCCCAGTTGAGTCCTGCACTCAGGTAACACAACTTTCAAATTGAAAAGGTTATAAATGCCACTGATGCTGTCACAAATCTACCCTTTTAATAGTGCTCTTCTCACATAAATCAATGCCGGAAAGAAATCTACACTGCAAGCTAGGAAACCAAATATTAGAAAATATAAATCACTACAAATACCTAGGCCTAGAGCTGGACAGCCAGCTAAACTACAACCTATGTACAACAAAAATCATCCAAAGAATAAACCACAAACTGTGGCTATTTGCAAAACTAAGAAACTATAGGATGCAAGAAATGTCAATAAAAATCTTCAAAGGTATGGTGCTCCCCTACTTCGTCTATGGGGATGTAATTTACATGGGGGCTAAATAAGAATTACAAAAAATACTGCAAATACTGCAAAATGGAGCCCTAAAGACCTGCCTCAAAGTAGACAAACTGCATCCCACCTATGACATACACAAAAGAACTAAAGTAATGTTATTAGAAAACAGAAGAATAATCTACCTAAAAACCCTAGCGTATGAATATAGTCGAGACAATAAACATCTAATCCAACCACTAAGGAACACCAGAGCAAACAATGCACCACTACTAAGGCAGACCAGAAGCCAAATCAAAGCTCACGAAAGAAGCCCACTGGAAATGGCTGCCAAAGTATGGAACGCACAAATGGTAAAGGAACGACAAATTCCTGGCCTAAAAACATACCAAAAATATCTGTGCAAAATAAAACCAGGAAACCCCCTCTAAGCTGTTCCACAAGGGGGCATGTGATATGTCACGGCCCACCAGCTGGACAGCCCATGAGAGGTAACCCCCTGCCAGAAAACAGCCAGATAACATCAAATCCAAACATAAACCAACTACCTATTACGTACCAGCCTATAATATGTAAATAGAGTAGGCTAATCTAGAAATAAGTGTAGGAAAAAATAAAAAGAGGAAGACTCTTACCAAGAAAATCCAGAAATACTAACATAGATCACTAACCACTTAAGAAACACAGACCGATAACTGCCCAGCATTGAAAACAAGCTCGATCATCTGAGCTTATATGCTATGGACAGCATAAACATCCCATCAAAAAAAAACTAAAATTGTGTATTTGAATTTGGGGTTTGCAACTAGCGTCCTCGCGGAAAAACACATTAATGTTTGTTAATTGCGCTTTACAGATGATACTGTGAGAAATGATGACCTTTGTGCCTGGTGCAATGGCTCTGTCGTCATGTGACCGCCCCCCTCCCACCCCCGCTTCCCCCTGCCCTTGCCCACTACTAGACAGAAAGCTTTCAAGTCACACAATGAAACCTTCTCTTGTTCCAGCTTTGGTTCAGCCTTCCTGTAATTTCAACTAAGCGGCTAGACTCTGAGGCCGACATTGATTAATCACCTCTCATCATCCTAACCATTTGTTTGCAGATGCGCAGATCATACAAACTTGGGATGCATAAATGAATCCGCTCAGATCAGGAAAAATGGGATATCCTATTCACAATATCAATTTTGGCTAATTTTAGGTTCAATCAGCCATTTGCAATTAAAACAGTGATGAAAGGACAGCTCTGATTGGCCCATTTTGAAAAAGTATATATCTGATTGGGTTCAAGTGTAAGCTGTGACATCATATTGCTCCTGACACCCCCAGCCAATACGTGGCATTGGAGTCAGATCATTTTGCACACGGCCCGTGTTTTTATAGGTACACCTCGGGGTGTTTTATTTGAAATTCTGACGACTGGTATGATTCGATGACTGGTATGATAATCGATGACGGCCTGAGTGTTAGCACAAACCGGAAGCTTGCACTGCCTCACTTCCGGGTTACTTCCCACACTGGTCAACTAAGTCTCTTGGGCTGCATATGGATAGACGAGGTATTCGTAGGCACACAGCAATAATGTAATCTGTAAGCTTTCAGGGTGAAAGATCTCTGCAATTTTGCTGTTCGCACAGTTTGGGGTAATATCCGGTCTGTGTTATTTCTTTAATTATTTCTGACAATTTATGTATTTTCTTCATCTATTCATCTATTCCCTATACATTAGCACAGTGTTGGTTTGATGGCGGCTACTTGGTCCCCTGGGTGTGTTAGATTTTCTACACAAGTGTGGAATTCTCTCATTGGCCTAGCGTTGTCAGGGAATCGTTGACAGTGACTGGAAGTTTGCTACACTATTCTCCGAGCACAGTCCTAGGCCCATTCCGCATACCAGTCAGCACGTACTCTGCTTGGAGTGTTCTGCTGTCAGTGTTGTCACCCTGTACCACTTCTTTGTTAAATATTACCTTCATCCTTTCTGTTAGCCTTCACTGTTAGGCTTCACTGTTAGGCTGCACTGTTAGGCTGCACTGTTTGGCTGCACTGCTAGCCTGCCTTATTAAGCCGTTCTGTTAATTAGAATGCTTAGAGTTGCATGGTCCGATGAAATATAATTTTGTCAAAATTAAAACAAGTACTTACATTTGATCGTATATATCCAACTTAGATACTGGTGCATTAGCTAATGATTTGGGACAGCATATACAGAATAACTCGTGAATTTATAACCTCACCCCTTTGGACACTCACTTTGAAACACCCATTATGCAGGGAGGCCATTCACCAATTAGGCCAATCTCGTGACCTCATTAGCCCCCCTGACCAAATAGGCCTACTGTGCATGGCCATAGAGGGGAAGGGGAAATGAGGTGGATGTTGCCCCTCCCCTCCATGTTGGATATTCAATGCTGTTTGGTCAATTCTATAAATATAATTAATAAATTTGGGTAATTTAAATTTTGAAATTTTTACATTTGTCAATTCAAATTGCATCTGCTATCGGGACTATGTATGGTATGAGGGAGGATGAGACATGGATGACATAACAGTAAATAATAACAGCAATAATATGTACATGAGAAATGTAAGCAGTAGGCATATCCTTGGCAGTCTAAGTGTATGTGAGGATGTATGCGCATGTGTTTTGCGTGCATCCGTTTGAAATTCGTCAGTTACACTGTATATAAAAGGAATATGTTTTTCTGTCATTGAATGTAAAAAGGAGTGAACCATATGGAGTGAGGAGATATGTGCATTTGAAAGTTTTTGACTTTCAGATCTTTTGTATTAGCTAATGCAGCAGCCGTTCCATGCTGGCCACATCAGCCGGGCCTGAGCATTAATAGTTTGATGGGATCCGCCGCAAATACACAGGTTTCCGGTTTTAATGATATGATGGCAGCAGCCGTTTTGGTTGTGCCTATGCATTATCATTTGGACGGGATCCATCGCAAATGCGACGGGTTCTGTGCTTAATGCTATGATGGCAGCAGACATATTCTACGATCCAGCCTGACCTGAACATTAATGCATTGACGGGATCCGCCGCAAATGTGTAGATCTCCAGGTTTAATGCTATGATGGCAGCAACTTCTGGTCATGCGTTATCATTTGGACGGGATCCATCGCAAATGCGCTGGGTTCTGGGCTTAACGTTATGACGGCAGGAGCCTTTCCGCAGCGTATGCGCCGGCGGCCAGCTCGGGATCGCAGAGCGTGTAGTTTGTCATAGGTGAGTGTTGAACCTCATATGGTGTTACAACCCCAGGCTGTCCTCTGACGTATATGCTGTGGAACGGCGCATTTGCGATGGATCCTGTCCAAACTATAACACATAAGCACAACCAGAAGGGCTGTTGCAATCATAGCATTAAACCCAGAAACCTGCGCAATTGTGGCGGATCCCATCAAACCATTAATGCGCAGGCCCGGCTGAATCATAGAATGTGCAATTTGGTGGGTGGTTGCATTGTTTGATGTTTTGAAATTTCTGCCATTGGCACGATGTCAATTATATACCGATGTTTATGTGATGTTGGATATTCGATGCTACTTGGTCAAATCGATAGATTTAAATCAAATTAACCTTTCTACAAAACAATATTTTGTTTAAAAAAACCTAGTGCCACGGGCATATGGCACCAATCCGTTCCCAGAATGTTCCAACCCAAACAGAAATACCTACCTACAGCCCTGTCAGGTTCCAGGATTGGTAGGTCATCTCACATCACGTGGTCACTGCGAGATGACCATCTGGGTCATAGCCACAGGAGTTTTGGCAAGCTTGTTGAAATTATTTTGGGTTCTTTCAGCTCAAATTGCTTCAAAACTAGTCATTTTTCATCAAAATGACTCCGGACTAATGATTAGTAGCTCATAACGATCAATTTGATATATTTATCTAAAAAATAAGAAAAAAGTTCAGACGCCATCGGACCATGCAACCCTTAAGATCATTCCTTCTGCGACACCTATTGGGTGTCGGTGGAACTAAATGTTCCTCACTTGCTGTTCCATTGGCCACTGTTGGCTGACTCGTGCATTTTTACTCACGGGAGAACCAACCACCCCGGAGTGCATTTTCCACTGACACAGACACATTCTACTCGAGGGATATATCTAGATTTTGTAGCCTTGCACTAACAATGTTTGATATATTAATGTAAATAACATGTGAGACATCATTACTAATGTACAGCACAAACAAATTGTAGTATTCCTAAGAACTGCACTGTATTGCCTACTCTCATTTTACCTGTTTTGTGAGTTAAATTTGGACACAAATTTAACCACTTCAAAATTGCGTCTGAGGTAATTTGACACAAATTTGACCATTTCAGATTTCTATTTAAATTTCCATATAAACATACGTGATTCACGTAATTTTTCATGAAACAAAAGTAACATAATTTTTTTAAATATTTTTTCTTCTTGAAGATTTATACTGCCTATCATGGATAAGTCTGAATATACTTGTTTTCACCATTAGACAGTTTGTCGATAGAAAGCCTGAGCCTACACTTTTACCGACCCAAGGGATTTTTAACCTCCCACACCACATAGACATGGTATGAGAGCAACTGGCCTTTGATGACACTGTAAGTTATACACAGCGGTGGAAATCCAAAGTGGCAGAGGTGGGGGCACAGGGAATCGAACCACCGACCTTCAGATTAGGAGTCCGACCTAGAAAAAAGTCAGACACTCTAACCACTCCGCCACAGCGAACACCACTAATAAATGCCTGATTTCCCTGTAGTCACTGATGACTGTACTTTCGCCTACAACAGAGACGCTGCAGCGAACAGATCTGTGCTTGGAAACGTTCGATGATGGGCCTCCTTTCGTTATAGACTTACCGAACAGGTAAGTACCCCAACACACCCATATTCCGTTCGGCTCATTCATGCGGAACCTTGGAGACATGTGCAGCTGGATCTCCGTGTGTAGGATGCTTGATAGCTTTGGTGGGGATGTTGTCTCAGATGAGGCTGCATTGTATATTAAATAAATATATATAAAACAAAATGACCCACCCCACGAACCAATGGAGAACATAGCTATTATAGTTTTGGTATGTTGACATATTACCCATCAAGAATGGTAATTAAGGACCAGGAAGCTTCTAGGTGGCTCCGAGATAAATACACGCGCAAATATTACCAACAAGTCATTCAAGACAATAAACCACAAATAATGACTAAAGCTGTTCGATCATGAACTTATGTTATGGACAGAGAAAATAAACCATCAATTAAAAAACAATTGTTAAAAAGCTGTACAGTCCGATGAAAGCATCAAATTATCAAAACCAAACATTTATCTAGATTTGGTCTTACATATCCAACTTAGATACTAATGCTTTCATTGCTACATAGATAGATTGATTGATTGATTGATTGATTGATTGATTGGTGGTTGCTTTACGCCGTGTCAGCAGCATAGGACATATTCACTGCGAGAACTGTTTCTTTTCTATTCTGATCGTCGCTTTTACATGTAAAAGCAGGGCATACTACCTCAATTCAATAGAACCTGTTACTGCTGATGCCTATGGTGTCAGAAATTAGAGATACTTGCCAAAGTTAACTTCTCCAAAGTTAAAGTCTCCAAAGTTAGCCATTGAAAACAAAGTTATTTCAAACTAAAGTAAAATAGATTTCAATGATCAATCTAATGTATTATCTCAGAAAAGAGCAGGAACTAAAAACCCTCGCACTATGCAAGTTTAACCAAAACCTCAGTGGGGAGATTCAGGAGTAGCTGAAAGTTAAAATTCAATGGGCAAATTTGTGGCAATAAATTTGTGGCAATATTTAAAAGTATTTTTGTTGTATGTTAGTTGATTAAGATGGGGACATTTCAACTGTGGACAATTGGTTTTCCTCATTCCACTGCTCCTTGTCCTATCCTAGTAACACTGAGCGCCAGGCTATGTAGCGACAAGATTCGTCCAGATTTGTAGTCATGTAGTGGATATTTGAATAAAGAACCCAGTGGCATGCTTCTAGTTTGATGCTATTTCGCGTTAACCTCAAAGTGCATGTGACAGTATGCGCTGTATGAAGACCCGGTCAGTAGAAACAGGTGCTTACATTGGTTGTTGTTTGTCGGATGCCTGGCAACATCTAAGGTCATATCAGGACAGCTTACATTGGTGACCGCTTCCTTCCACAGGGCATTCTACATCCAAGGCGATACCAGGATGGAAACGGAAGGCTGGTACAAACTAGTCAAGAAGGTGTCAACCGTAAGTTATATTTATTTACGTCAATGAGGTGTTTTCTAATTGGTTTTTTAACATTTGAAAATGGAAAAAAAAGTAGTTTGTTTTATTTAACGACGCCTCTAGAGCACATTGATTTTTATAATCGGCAATTGGAAGTCAAACATATGGTCATTCTGACATATTTCTTCGGTGGAAACACACTGCCGCCACATATGCTACTCTTTCCGATAAGCAGCAAGGTGTCTTTTATATGCACTTTCCCACAGACAGGGCAGCACATACCACAGCCTTTGATGAACCAGTGGTGGACTACTGGTTGGCACATGGAGAAATCCACAATATTGTTGTGCCTGATTACGGTAATGACTGTTGTGGTACAGCAGTAGTCCACTATGAGCCACCCGGTGGCGGTCTCGACTGTGCCGATCCTTCTTACATCAGAAGAACTGGTAGACGGCAGCATGGTAGACTCGGCAACTACCATAATGGACCGTTCCACCCCAGCTAGCGGCCACGCCCACATGAGGTCATATGTACCCGGTTATGTAGTTGTAGTCACCGTTTCCCTTACCAGTAATACTGCCTGTACCACTACCATGGGCAGGCTGTAGGATTTCATGGTAATGATCGTTACCGGTAACGTGTCGTTACCGTGCTGGGGAAACTACATAACCGAAATTGCGTTTCCCATGATATTAATAAAGAAATTACGGTAAAATAAAGATACAAGGCAATTTAACAAAAATATTTTAATAAAGGTTGCAGATGGTTGTTTTCATTACATTGTAGATGATTACAGGTATATGTACAATTTCTGCACGGGTGTGTTCCAAATATACTCCGACTAAATTTAATTAACGGTTTCAAGAATGGGTACCCATCACCAATTTTACGGAACCGAAAAACAGTTACCCATGGGTTCCCATGAGTACCAGGCACGGAACTCAAAAAGTGTTTCCCATGAAATCCTACAGCCTGCTATACCAATATCAGCAGGTTGCAGAAACTAGGCAGCTACCGGTACCAACAGCAGATCGGCAAATGCCAGAAACTAGGTAGTTGCCTGTACCAGCAGCATATCAGCAGGTGACAGAAACTAGGTACCTACCTGTACCAGCAGCATGTCAGCAGGTTACACAAACTAGGCAGCTACCTGTACCAGCAGCATGTCTGCAGGTTACACAAACTAGGCAGCTACTGTACCAGCAGCATGTCAGCAGGTTACAGAAAACTAGGCAGCTACCTGTACCAGCAGCATATCAGCAGGTTACAGAAACTAGGCAGCTGCCTGTACCAGCAGCATGTCAGAAGGTTACACAAACTAGGCAGCTGCCTGTACCAGCAGCATATCAGCAGGTTACACAAACTAGGCACCTACCTGTACCAGCAGCATGTCAGAAGGTTACAGAAACTAGGCAGCTACCTGTACCAGCAGCATGTCAGCAGGTTACACAAACTAGGTACCTACCTGTACCAGCAGCATGTCAGCAGGTTACAGAAACTAGGCAGCTGCCTGTACCAGCAGCATATCAGCAGGTTACAGAAACTAGGTACCTACCTGTACCAGCAGCATGTCAGAAGGTTACAGAAACTAGGTACCTACCTGTACCAGCAGCATGTCAGCAGGTTACACAAACTAGGTACCTACCTGTACCAGCAGCATGTCAGCAGATTACAGAAACTAGGTACCTACCTGTACCAGCAGCATGTCAGCAGGTGACAGAAACTAGGTACCTACCTGTACCAGCAGCATGTCAGAAGGTTACAGAAAGTAGGCACTTACCTGTACCAGCAGCATGTCAGCAGGTTACAGAAACTAGGCAGCTGCCTGTACCAGCAGCATGTCGGCAGGTTACAGAAACTAGGCAGCTGCCTATACCAGCAGCATGTTGGCAGGTTACAGAAACTAGGCAGCTGCCTGTACCAGCAGCATGTCAGCAGGTTACAGAAACTAGGCAGCTGCCTGTACCAGCAGCATGTCAGCAGGTTACAGAAACTAGGCAGCTGCCTGTACCAGCAGCATATCAACAGGTTACAGAAACTAGGCAGCTGCCTGTACTAGCAGCATGTTGGCAGGTTACAGAAACTAGGCAGCTGCCTGTACCAGCAGCATATCAGCAGGTTACAGAAACTATGCAGCTGCCTGTACCAGCAGCATGTCAGCAGGTTACAGAAACTAGGCAGCTGCCTGTACCAGCAGCATATCAGCAGGTTACAGAAACTAGGCAGCTGCCTGTACCAGCAGCATGTTGGCAGGTTACAGAAATTAGGTACATACCTGTACCAGCAGCAAGGGTCATACCAATATCAGCAGGATACATGAACTAGGTAACTGCCTTATTGGAACAGTTCACCATTTTGTTGTTGGTAAAACAGTTTATTCATCGGGATATACATTTATTTTTAGCACGGAGGCACTGGTCTCCCAACCATTTGCATTACATTGTATATAGGTATCTCTGCAGGTGCCTATTAATAGTAGATGAAGATGGAGGCTTAGTGTGTTAGCTATCAGGTATAAGTTCTGTACTATGGGCTAAGGTGAGCTCCGTCTAATTACACTCGTTGAAGCCGAGTTGGTGAGACGATAGACGGGCCAACGCTACCAAGTTGGTCACCTGTGTAGGGGCATTGCTGATAATAGTGTGGATGTAGACAAGTGACCAGACTGACAAAGCTGTCCACTCTCCTTCCAGGGCTTCAGCAGTTTGTTGGTGGACCTACAACTGACTTCAGACAATGTGCCCGTTATTGTCGACAAGTGTATCAACTTTGTCTCCGCTCATGGTGAGTTGGCTCCTTCTTCTAGTTTACTCTCTTCTTTCAGCGCTGAAGCACTAGTCTTCAGGTTGTGTCATATTTGCATGAGTCCTGAGCGTACACCTCTCACTGCACACCCCTCTGTGCGGACACCTCACTGCACACCCCTCTGTGCGCACACCTCACTGCACACCCCTCTGTGTGCACACCTCACTGCACACCCCTCTGTGCGCACACCTCACTGCACACCGCTCTGTGCGCACACCTCACTGCGGACCCCTCAGTGCGCATGTCTGTTTGCCACATGTGGTGGTCCAGCTGACTGACTGACTGTTACTGCTGTTTCAGGTATTCGGATGGAAGGGCTGTACAGACTCAACGGGCAGCACTCCAAGGTCGGGCAGCTCCTCGAGGACTTCAAGAGCAGTGAGTGTCGCGCTTTGTTTCTACAGCAATGAACCATCTCCCAGCTCTTCTTCAATTCCACCATTTTCTGCGGTAAAGCGAGCACCCCTTCTTAAGCTAGCAGGATTCTATATATGCGAATGTGTATGAGGTAAGCGATGACTTTCCACTGTTTGTATTGGAAACGGCACACTCAGTTTACGTTCGCTAATGATCCAGTGCGAATGTGAACCGAGTGTGCCATTTCCAAAACAAACAGGGAAAAGTCGTTGCATATCTCGTACACATTCACATTTGCATATCGCGTATATAGAATCGTAGCTTTAAGCTTATAACTGCTAAAGAATCACAGAAAATTGATTGGAAGTTCCGTTTCTTTGTATGTCAGAGGCTACTTTCACCCCAGTTTCCTTTAAAAACGGAGAAGTAAAATTGTGATGTTCACCAATGTATGACATATAGCAACGTGGCAAACTGTCGTCTGAAGTTCACAAAACAGGGCAGAGCACGCCTTGAGTGAGACTTAAACCAGCATCGCTGCCACTATGAGCCCGGCATTCCAGGCATTAAACCAGCTAGGCCTCACAGTGTGGCCAACCTTGCCACACCAGTGTGCACGTGACCCTTGACCCCCTTCCCTTACCGCAGGCAGGACACGTGTGTGCTTTTGGATTTGTTTGGCGGGTTGTTTGGGGTTCTGTTGAAGCAGACAACATTTTGACGGCTTCTTTGTGTGCACAGACGCGCAGGCCGTCTTCCTCAGCCTGGACCTGTACCAGGTGCACGACGTCGCCACCGCCCTCAAGCGGCTGTTCCGCACACTAGACGAGCCGGTCCTCACCAACGACCTGTACTCCAAGTGGATCGCCACATCAAGTAGGTCTCTATGGTTACTATGGTTACCACGTGACACTCATCACAAGGTCCCCACCTTAGACACACACACACACACACACACACTTCTCCATCTCTTTCCATTTCAAGCTAATTGAGAGATAACTTTGCGCTGGAGGCAAACTTTGCTTCAGATCAATGTATAAATAGTATGTTTTGTTCTCGTATAACAGAAATTACTCCTTCGGCATCAGTATAACTCTGTACAACATCAGTATAATTATGTACTTTTGTCAAATAATTCTGTTCAACATCATTGTAACTGTGTTCATCACCAGTATAATTATGTACCTTATTCAAATAACACTAGTGTAACTTTGCACAACATTAGTATAATTATGTACATTATTTAAATAATTCTGTTCAACATCAATGTAACTCTGTTCTTCAGTATAACATGTGTAGGCACTTGGATATCTATCGCATCTGCTTTGTAATGCAAGTTACTATTAACAAAAGGGTCTGATTTCTATACCTTTGAACCATCATATCTCAGGTTCTAATAATGCTACTACAACACATGAGGTATTTTGGGGCAGAATTGCTGATAAAAAACGCGAGTTTGATGCATTCAGGGTGTTTGCAAATATATGCTGACACACCTAATAAGTGCTAGCGGTGTTGTGTTAGCCTTTTATAGGCGGTAAGCCACCCCGCGGTGCTGGTATTGCGGTAGTCTGTGCCCTGTACAAGCAGGTCAGTACAATTCTCTCACCGCCCGCAGACATGTCGGAGGAAGAACCCAAGTTGCAGTGGTACAAGTACCTAGTGGGTGAACTCCCCACTGTGCACTACTCCACACTCAAGAGGGTCATCACCCACATCGCAAGGTAGGTCAAGGTCACGCACAGCATGCCGGGGTCAAATCTGTCGAGCGTCTTGAAGGTCGAGAGTTTGAATCTCATCCTGGAAGTCAAAGCAATGACTTACAAGATTGATATATGACACTTCCTAGCCTGGCACTTGGCATTAATAGGATAGCGCAAGGACTGGTTGGTTCAGTGTCAGGATAATGTGACTGAGTGGGATATTGAGTCATGGTGCCGGCGGCCTGATCTCCCAATGGGGCAGCACTATAAAGACACCATGAGTGTGCACCTTCACAAGTCGGTAGCCGTTCTGATATGACCACAGGTGTTGCTAGGACATAAAACCCCCAACAAAAGTCAGGCAGAGGTCACATAGTGTAATTTGTTCACATAAACCCGGTTGTGTACATAGGCCATCACATTGGCACTGGTCAATGGCATTTAACTTTGCGTTTCTTTTAATTATTTGTCGGGTTATTTTTTGTCCCTTAATCCTATATTTTCATTTATTTCTTTCTCCATCAGTTGCGTTGTGCAATATGTAATCGTATGCTTGCTAGGTCCTTTTGTATGTGACCAGACGGGATGGCCGAATGAGTTGAGCGTCCGTCTCCCGTTTTGGTAGATCGTGGGTTTCGAACCCTGGTCGAGTCAAAGCAATGACTTAAAAATTAATACTTGTTGCTTCCTAGCCTGGCGTTCGGCATTAATAGGATAGGGCATGGACTGGTTGGCTCAGTGTCAGGATAATGTGACTGAATTGGGTATCAGGTCCTGGTCCTGGTGGCCTGGTCTCCTAGTGGGGCAGCACTATAAAGTCACCATGAGGGCACCGTCACAAGTTGGTACCCGTCCTTATATGACCTTAGATGTTACCAGGACTCCCAAGAACCAACCAACTAACCTTTCAAATGACGGTAATTTTACCAATACAATATTCAATAAATATATCTCTCCATGTAAATGTTCGGGTCATGGTGCTGACCTTAGATGTTGCCAAGACCTAAAACACCAACAAGCAATCTTTTGTATGTAGTCTGGATTTATTTTATTTTCAGAGTGGCTTCGTTTTCAAACGAAAACAAAATGTCTGAGACAAACCTGGCGTCCATCTTCGGCCCGATTCTAATGAAGGTCGACAAGGTGAGGTCCGGCTCGGGTCTGCGTTCACAACAATCAATCCTGTCCTGTATTTGTAAACAACAAATGGTTTGTCATTTAGTTGCCGAGTTACATTGCCAGAGCCCTGGCGCTGGTCTTTTGACCAGAATGTGCTTTTAGATCAGCTAGGTTAGTTAGAGCGGGTGAATTTGTAGTAGGAGTGGAGGGCAGGTGTTAAAAGAATTTTCCTGAAAGCATATATAGAGCAAGGTTTAGTCACTTTGCTGTATTAGTGTCTTACACACACACACACACACACACACACACACACACACTCACACACACACATACACACACATACACAATCTAGTATCTCTATATAGACCCCTTTCAATGTTTGTAAACATCGGGTATGCGCGCACAGCTTGGCTGCAGAACGAATGCACACTGCCACTGGGTTTGCCAGTACGCGCAGTGTAAAACGTATATTCTATTCAAAATTAATAGAAATGCAGAAGCCTAACCATATCAATTTAATATAATCTATTCGGTAAATATGTTTTCTATATCTGTTTCAAGCGGTTTGTCTCTAGGTGGTGTGGTTTTAGAGATATTTCACTCTTTCTATAAGAAGATTGCTCACAGCCATTGACAATGCACTGAGTTTGCCGGTACGCGCAGTACAAAACGTTTATTTTATTCAAAATTAATAGAAATCCAGAACCCTACCCATATAAATTTAATATAATCTAGTCGTTGAATATGTTTTCTATATGTATTCCAAGCGGTTTGTTTCTAGGTGGTGTGGTTTTAGAGATATTTCACTTTTTCTGTATGAAGATTGCTCACTGCCATTGACAATGCATTGAGTTTGGCATACACGCAGTGCAAAACATCTATTTTATTCCAAATTAATAGAAATGCAGAAACCTAACCTTATAAATTTAATATAATCTATTCGTTGAATATGTTTTCTATATGTGTTCCAATCGATTTGTGTCTAGGTGGTGTGGTTTTAGAGATATTTCACTTTTTCTGTACGAAGATTTCTCACGGCCATTGACAATGCACTGAATTTGCCGGTACGTGCAGTACAAAACGTTTATTTTATTCCAAATTAATAGAAATCCAGAACCCTAACCTTATAAATTTAATATAATCTATTCGTTGAATATGTTTTCTATATGTGTACCAAGCAGTTTGTCTCTAGGTGGTGTCATTTTAGAGATATTTAACTTTTTCTGTATGAAGATTGCTCACGGCCATTGACAATGTATTGAGTGTGCCGGTACGCGCAGTGCAATACGTCGATTTTATTCAAAATTAATAGAAATGCAGAGCCCTAACCTTATAAATTTAATATAATCTCTTCTTTGAATATGTTTTCTACATGTCTTCCAGTTCAGTTTTATGGCGAGGTGGTTTGGTTTAAGAGATATTTCACATTTTCCCTATGAAGATTGCTCATAGCAATTAGATCATCGTAGAAGCACACACACACTCTAGTATGTCTATTAGATTGTCGTAGAAACACACACAATCTAGTATGTCTATTAGATTGTCGTAGAAACACACACAATCTAGTATGTCTATTAGATTGTCGTAGAAACACACACAATCTAGTATGTCTAGTAGATTGTTGTAGAAACACAAACACAATCTAGTATGCTTAGTAAATTGTCATAGGAACACGCCCACAATCTAGTGTGTATTG
Source organism: Branchipolynoe longqiensis (assembly GCA_030323885.1). Classification (NCBI taxonomy): domain Eukaryota; kingdom Metazoa; phylum Annelida; class Polychaeta; order Phyllodocida; family Polynoidae; genus Branchipolynoe; species Branchipolynoe longqiensis. The sequence goes on along the minus strand of CM059191.1, from coordinate 105,784,960 downwards.
TATTGTCATGGAAACACAATCTAGTATATCTATTAAATAGTCGTAAAAAAAAGTGCACACACAGTTGAGTAGATCTATTATATTGCCATGGAAACACACGCAATCTAGTATGTCTATTATATTGTCATAGAAACACACAATCTAATATGTCTGTTATATTGCCGTGGAAACATACACAATCTAGTTACATGTCTATTATATTATCATAGAAACACGCACACACAATCTAGTATGTATATTATATTGTCATGGAAACCTATGCAGAGTTTAGTGTGTCTATTATATTGTAATGGAAATACTTGTCAACCCGAATCTAATTTGGGTTGTATTCTTTTTGTTTCCGCCACTTGTTTGTCCACAACTATTTACATAGAAATAGATGATGTTTGTGTGGATGTAAATACTCTAGCTATGACAATAAACAAGCAAAACAAAGAAGGCGTGACTGGGTTATGTAATCTGTGGCCTGTAATCATAGATGTCCACCACGACAAAAGTCTTTAACTTCCACTAGGTGTGGGAGGTGCTTCGGACACCGTAAAGGTGCCGCCACTTGCACATCACTGGTGGTTTTGGGTGTGTTGACATGTATGGCTGTGGTTTTGGGTGTGTTTATACTCACCTAGTAGAGTATACAGCACATAGGTGATGTTGCAGGACTCGACTAACCCGACAGAAGGCTACGGCAGCACGACGCTGGAGATCACTGTGTGCTTGGACATCATCACAAACCACAACTGGCTGTTTGAGGTAGGCGCGTCTGTGACTAACATGCGGTAAATGGATAACCCCACGCACAGTAAGGGACCGTCCAAAGTTGTCTAAAAGTTCAATGTAGTACAAAGAGTACTACTTTTTCAGACTCGCCCCATCCCCTTACCTCCCCCCCCCCCCTCTCCCCTCCACCTCCCCTGCCAATAGTAGTACACATCAACCTTTTACTACAGACCCAGCCAGGGTGGCCGAATGAGTTGAGCACCCGCCTCCTGTTTTGGTAGGTCATGGGATTCAAATCCTGGTAAAGTCAAACCAATCAAATATATTCTTGTCGTGACCTAGCCTGGCATTCATCATTACTAGGATAGGGAAAAGAGTAGTGGAATGAGGAAGCCCAATTGTCCACAATTAAAAGTTCCCCTGCTTAATCAACTAATGTACAAAAAAAACAAGAAACCATATAAAAATACCGATATTTGATTAAAGTTGTACAGTTGTACTTTGCTGATGTCCCCTTTCCTCTGTCAGATGTACAAACAAACAAGAAACCATCTAAAAATAACGATATTTGATTAAAGTTGTACAGTTGTACATTGCTGATGTCCCCTTTCCTCTGTCAGATGTACAAACAAACAAGAAACCATCTAAAAATACCGATATTTGATTAAAGTTGTACAGTTGTACATTGCTGATGTCCCCTTTCCTCTGTCAGATGTACAAAAAAACAAGAAACCATCTAAAAATACCGATATTTGATAAAGTTGTACAGTTGTACTTTGCCGATAGTCCCCTTTCCTCTGTCAGATGTACAAAAAAACAAGAAACCATATAAAAATACCGATATTTGATTAAAGTTGTACACTTGTACTTTGCTGATAGTCCCCTTTCCTCTGTCAGATGCTGTGAAAAAATTGACAACTTTGGACGGCCCCTAACACATTTACCTGCCACTGTCACTCTCAAAACTCACTTAAATCGCTTAAAGTTGCATAGTCTGTATATATACCTTACTTTTTGGTTAAATCCGCCCGGCCCCCGGGTAATCTGTAGAGCTACCAGCATAATGATCATCTTTGGAACGCTCACCTACTTTTTGGTTAAATCCGCTTGGCTCTCGGATAATCTGTAGTGATACCAGCATAATGATCAAATGGTTAAATCAAAATTTTGAACTCCTATAGATCCATGAATGTCTGAAAAGTGATGAATGCTTGCCAGTTGTGAATATTCTATATAAATGCGTCTCAACTGAAATCTTCAGATCAAAGACCATGAGCTGGAGCATGAGCGAAAGATCCAAGAGGCGGTGGAGAAGATCGAGCGGGCGAGCCGGGAGAACCAGGTACAGATACGCTGGCCTTTTGGGTTGTGCAAGATGGCGTAGCTTTGGAAGTTGTCAGGATACAGAGCGGTGTCTTAAAGCGATAGCGCTTTTAACTCTGAGCCGAGTTCTTGGGAGTGGTAACACTAATGGATATCATTGGGCCTTGTGGCTGTATTTGACTTCCTGTAAGAGCCTTCACACTAGAATGTGCTTACAGAACGCTGCCCCTCATCTGGATCTTACACTGTTCACACTCTCCTTCTGATGTATTAACTAACATTAAGAGAGGCTGTTTGTGGACAAATCTGGAATCCTTTTCTTTATGAATGGTGGAAGTACAAATGAATCAGCCTCAGATACACCATATCTATTTTGATGTAAAATCAATCCGAATGGAAATGAAAGTATTGTGGAAACTAAATTCTGAAATAGATGGAATATGTCGTGACTCGCCCTTCCACTTGCATGCTTAAATCAGAGCCTTTCGAGAATAGTGTTCCCTGTTTAGACAAGTAGTGCGCTTTGCACTAGCCTAGCCAGTGTCAACCGGAACAGTCAAGGTGACCTTATATACCAGGCGGTCGAGCGTAAGTAGAGCTGAACACAAGTTATCAACACACCGCTTTCATTTGCGTTACCCAAAATGCAGGTAGCCACCATTTCTTGTTCAGCAATAGTATTTAGTAGACCTCTGACACAGCACTTTGCCTCAGGTTTATGTACAAAGCTTATATTTTGTTCTATTGATGATGAACAGAAATTGCTCCATTAGCTTTAGTGTAACTCTACATCAGTATACTTGTGTACATCAGTATAATTGTTACGTTATCAGCTCCCAAGCGCTCATTGAAAGAAAAGCTTTTTATTTTGTATTTTAATGATGAATTAATTTATCCCGCCCATTTCGGATAAGTGTTTCAACACTTGTTTTCACTGCCCGAGCAGCACCAGTGCAATTTGATTCAAATCTTTGGAATTTGATTTGAATAATTTAGATTTTGTTGTTTCTTGTTTACGGGTTGTAACTGTTTGTAGATTGCAAACAGTCAAAATCCTGCTTTTTATCTTACTTTTTATCTTACTTTACCTATAATCTTTTGCGTTTCTGTACATTTCTATCATAATTTTATCATTTCATTAGTTGCTAGTAAGGCCAGTAAGTTATATATTTGAACAGGTTTATGTAATTACTTGTGTTGTACTAAGGAGTTATACATCGTCAGCCAGCATTGATTACCAACTGTTAAGTAATAGTCTCTGCCTTCTACACCTTTGATTGCCACCTTATGTAATTTTACAGCTGTGCTCCGCCCCCTCAGTAAGCATATATGGGTCGTTCTCAGAAACTGTGTACCACATACACAGTTGTTGGTTTCCACATTGCATTGTTAATGATTATCCTTTCATTTTGGAGTGTAGCAAGTCAAATAGTTATTGTTGTCTCTGTGTATTAAGTATGTTAGTAATACTACATGTATTTAATCTATCCCATAAAGTGTATCCAAAATATGTTCATATTATTTTGTGCTAAAGTGAAAATGTGCATATGGATGTCATACATCTACACAACATTTTGTTTTCAACTTTTTTTCTGGAAAGACATAATCTTGTTATCTTTTTTGCTTAACTGTAATCAATCAAATCTCGTTTTAATTTGTTTTGTGTGTTAAAATGATCATTACGGATGTGTGCCAAAATGAAGTTAAAGATGGATGTTACACAGAAAAACTGAAATAGCTTTTTTTCCAACTCCGACATGTGCACAATTTGTAAGCATTCATATTTATATGGATTCTGCTATTATTTGGAATGTTTTCTGCTATTACATGGATGGAATGTTTTCACCTTTGGTTTCCATGTCACAAAGGTGGTACACAGTATCTGAGAATGACTCATCTCTCCCCTCCCTCCTCACAGTAAGCTAATAATGAAGCAGTTCTCATTTAATCTAGTTTCTGTAAGGTCCCTCCTCGTCTGTTCCATCACAGTTCAAGAGAATTCCCAACTATATTAATATGGAAGTGAATAAATACCCAGCAGCGTGTGGGCATCACTAATGGGCACTGAAAGAGGCCTGAGCTCAGTTTGCAACCAGTTATCTGAGGCCTGTCAACTGTAGTGTTTGTTTGTTGTATACATGGCAACAGAAAACAAAATGGCGGAACTAAGAAAAGTGTGATAATTAGTTAGTTATTTCATTATGATGCTGGGGAGTGTAATTTGGGTAAATTCCACTTATTCAATCCTTTATGTGTGTAAACACATTTTTTTTTAAATAAATAAATTTGTTACTTGGACTTGGTGTTGGTGCCCTGTCGCTTGTTTGTGTGAAGTAGTCCAGCCCGCTAAGCTCTCTGGATGTGTGTAACTTGTCAGAAAATGCGGGAGAACCTAGTGAGTACTTCGGTGAGCATCGCTCTCCTCCGTTCTACTAATTTAACAGTTTGTCTAGTTTTGAATTTAAGTATTTAGTTAAAGGCGGCTCACTGACACAGGGACTCCCTTCCCTGATTTAACCCGGAAAATGCACACAGGGGTAGAGCTCACACTGTCACTAAATCACACTGTCACTGTCACTCACACTCTTACTGTCCCTGTCACTGCCACTAACTCACACTGTCACTAATTCACACTGTCACTCACACTCTAGCAGGCACTGTCAGTCCTACTGCCACTCCTACTCCCACTCACTGTCACTCACACTCTTACTGTCACTGTCACTTCCACTCCTACTCCCACTCCTACTCCCACTCTTACTGTCACACACTAATTCCCACTGTCACTCACACTCTTACTGTCACTGTCACTCCCACCACCACTGTCAATCCTACTCCTGCTCCCGCCCCCACTGTCACTCCCACTGTCACTAACTCCCACTGTCACTCCCACTCCCACCGACACTAGCACTAACTCCCACTGTCACTAACTCCTACTCACACTCACACTGTCACTCCCACTATCACTAACTCCCTCTGCCACTCCTACTTCCGCTTTCACCCTCACTGTCACTCTCATTGTCACCCCTAATCAAACTGTCACTAACTCCCACTGTCACTCTCACTGTCACTCTCATTGTCACTCCTAATCAAACAGTAACTAACTCACACTGTCACTCACACTCTTACTGTGTCACTCCCACTTCCACTCCTACTCCCACTCTTACTGTCACACACTAATTCCCACTGTCACTCACACTCTTACTGTCACTGTCACTCCCACCGCCACTGTCAATCCTACTCCTGCTCCCGCTCCCACTGTCACCAACTCCCACTGTCACTCCCACTCCCACCGACACTAGCACTAACTCCCACTGTCACTAACTCCTACTCACACTCACACTGTCACTCCCACTATCACTAACTCCCTCTGCCACTCCTACTTCCGCTTTCACCCTCACTGTCACTCCCACTGTCACTCTCATTGTCACCCCTAATCAAACTGTCACTAACTCCCACTGTCACTCCCACTGTCACTCCCACTGTCACTCCTAATCAAACAGTAACTAACTCACACTGTCACTCACACTCTTACTGTGTCACTCCCACTTCCACTCCTACTCCCACTCTTACTGTCACACACTAATTCCCACTGTCACTCACACTATTACTGTCACTGTCACTCCCACCGCCACTGTCAATCCTACTCCTGCTCCCGCTCCCACTGTCACTCCCACTGTCACCAACTCCCACTGTCACTCCCACTCCCACCGACACTAGCACTAACTCCCACTGTCACTAACTCCTACTCACAATCACACTGTCACTCCCACTATCACTAACTCCCTCTGCCACTCCTACTTCCGCTTTCACCCTCACTGTCACTCCCACTGTCACTCTCATTGTCACCCCTAATCAAACTGTCACTAACTCCCACTGTCACTCTCACTGTCACTCTCATTGTCACTCCTAATCAAACAGTAACTAACTCACACTGTCACTCACACTCTTACTGTCACTGTCACTCCCACCGCCACTGTCAATCCTACTCCTGCTCCCGCTCCCACTGTCACCAACTCCCACTGTCACTCCCACTCCCACCGACACTAGCACTAACTCCCACTGTCACTAACTCCTACTCACACTCACACTGTCACTCCCACTATCACTAACTCCCTCTGCCACTCCTACTTCCGCTTTCACCCTCACTGTCACTCCCACTGTCACTCTCATTGTCACCCCTAATCAAACTGTCACTAACTCCCACTGTTACTCCCACTGTCACTCCCACTGTCACTCCTAATCAAACAGTAACTAACTCCCACTGTCACTCACACTCTTACTGTGTCACTCCCACTTCCACTCCTACTCCCACTCTTACTGTCACACACTAATTCCCACTGTCACTCACACTCTTACTGTCACTGTCACTCCCACCGCCACTGTCAATCCTACTCCTGCTCCCGCTCCCACTGTCACTCCCACTGTCACCAACTCCCACTGTCACTCCCACTCCCACCGACACTAGCACTAACTCCCACTGTCACTAACTCCTACTCACAATCACACTGTCACTCCCACTATCACTAACTCCCTCTGCCACTCCTACTTCCGCTTTCACCCTCACTGTCACTCCCACTGTCACTCTCATTGTCACCCCTAATCAAACTGTCACTAACTCCCACTGTCACTCCCACTGTCACTCTCATTGTCACTTCTAATCAAACTGTCACTAACTCACACTGTCACTCCCACTGTCACTCTCATTGTCACCCCTAATCAAACTGTCACTAACTCCCTCTGTCACTCCCACTGTCACTCTCATTGTCACTCCTAATCAAACTGTCACTAACTCACACTGTCACTCCCACTCCTACTGTCACTGTCACTCGGACTATCACTTCCAGTGTCAATCTCACTGTCACTTCCACTGTCACTCCCACTCCCACTCTCACTACCAATCCCACTTTCAGTTGCTGAATTTAAAGTGGCATATCCAATCAAAACATCAAATTGTCAAAAGCAAAATAGTTATCTAAATATGAACGTACATGTGCTACTTAAGGGGCTGTCACATTACGGCGTATGGCGGGAGCGTATTGAAAACCTACGTACGCCATCGGGTGCCACTTTCGGGTGTGTTTGAGCGTATGTGTAGCGTATGCGTAGCGTATGCGTAGCGTATGCGTAGCGTATGGGAGCGTATGGGAGCGTGCCAGGACATTTTTTGACATTTTGGGCCATACGCCCACATAGGTCGTGTTTTTTTGAGTATGCACAAAAAAAAAAGGACGGACGAATTTATGAAAGCGTATGGCGGCGTATGCATCATAAGCTTCACATACGCCGGCGTGTTGCGGCACTGGCGGCGTATGCGTAGCGTATGCGTAGCGTATGAGTAGCGTATGCGTAGCGTATGCGGCGTATGGCGACGTATATGACGTAAGCCGCTACGCCGCCATACGCTTCCGCCATACGCCGTAATGTGACAGCCCCTTTAGATTCTGGTGCACTTATTAAATAGTTATTGCTGCATAGAAGGGCATACTGAGTAACTTGAATAGAACCCCTTACTGCTGAAGCCTATCATTTCAAGTAGACGCCACTTCGCCCCGTTATACAGGAAGGTAAAGTTGCATAGTACGATGGTTTTGAATTTCTATCATTTTCTGTGATAAACATATTAGGTTGATCGTTATAATCTACCTTACTTCAGTTTGGAGTAACTGCTTTAAAATAAACAATTTGTGAGATATTGAAGTGCAAACATGCCAAATTTAAAGGTGCATAGTCCGATGAAGCATCAAATTTTCAAAACCAAAGCTATTATCTAAAATTGATTCTACATATCTAACTTAGATAATGACACATTTATTAAACATGTGTTGCCACATAAAAGAGAATCCAGTAGCAATTGAATATAACCTGTTACTGCTGAAGTCTATGGTGTCAGAGTTTTGTCAAGCTTGCCAAAATTAAAGTTGCATAGTCCGATGGTTTTGAATTTCTGTAATTTTTTTAAGATAAATATATTAGATCGATCACTAGTATCTACTTTACATTAGTTCAAAGTTACTTATATTTTAAATGGTAAACCTTTTAGATATTTTGAGTGCAGACATGGAAAATTAGTTTTGGCAAGCTTGCCAAAACTCTGACACCATAGACTTCTGCAGTAACATGTTCTGTTAAATTGACTCAGTATTGCCTTCTATGCAGAAACAAATGTTTAATAAGTGCACCAGTATCTAAGTTACATATGTAAAATCAAATCTAGATAATTGGTTTCATTTTGAAAATTTGATATTTCATCGGACTATGCAGCTTTAATTTAACATATTTGCACTTCAAATATCTCAAAACTTAGCCATTTGAAATATAAGTTACTTCAAACCAAAGTAAGGGAGGCTATGCCAATCAATTGAATATATCTATCTCAGAAAAGTCATAGAAATTGAAAATCATCGGACTATGCAACTTTAATGTTGGCGTGCTTGACAAAACTGTGACCCCTGTAGGCTTCAGCTGTAACGGGTTCTATTAAATTGTCTTAGTGTGCCCTTGTAGCAGCAGCCAATGTTTAATAAACACACCAGTATCTAAGTTGGATATGTGGGTTCAAATCTAGATGAGTGTTTGACTTTTGAAAATGTAATGCTTTTATCGGACTATCTAACTTTAACTAACAGCCCGTATTGACCTTGGCCTCCTTTAGATTGACCTTGGCATTCCTTTACATTGACCTTGGCATTCCTTTATATTGACCTTGGCCTTTCTTTACATTGACCTTGGTCCTCCTTCACATTAACATTGCCCTTCCTTTACATTGACCTTGGTCCTCCTTCACATTAACATTGCCCTTCCTTTACATTGACCTTGGCCAGACTGCTGAGTGACCTTGGCCAGACTGCTCTGTGGCCTACATTTAAGGTGGTGTCGGCACTTCTGTACTAACCGAGACTAAGTAAGCTGTGGTTGTTGGGCAAAAGCACTTTAAAAAACACTTTGTTAAAACAACACTAACATTTCCAATGTTTGTTTGACAACTTCCTAGACTTGAGGTGGTGGGTGTTTAGTAGTTAGTGATTGCAGTATTGGACTGACTTGTGTTCATGACTTAGGCGGGTCTTTTCTGTGCTCCTGCAAAATGTTCTCCAGCAGATGTTTGCACACCTTTGTTATTTATCAGCAGCCATCTGTGGGAGGAGAGTGACTGAATACAAAGGTAGCTTTCTGCAGTGTGTGCTTTGTTTCTTACATGTTCTGCAATTATCTTTAATGTGTTGCAGATAAGTAGAATATCTCACCGTTAACGTGGTTTCCAAATAGAAATCAACTGCATTACTTCCCAATAATCTAGTTGTGTGAAAGGAAGTCACTACATAGCTCAGCACGATGTGCATTGTGATAGGCGGACAGTTTATACTTGTTTTGTATTGTCCAGAGTGGTGTTGGCTGTAGACACAATATTGGAGAGCACATGTTGGGAGTACAGAAGTGACCATCCTGGTGCCTCTAACTTCTAAGGCTTGCACCACGTGATACATTATGCCTCTCACTAAAGCTCAGGCAGATTGAATCTAAAAATACGAAACGATGCGACTGACTTCTTGGCCAAACCACACACACACAAACCATACCTCTTTCTCAGGCACGTTTGTCAGAATTTTGGAGCAGACAGGCATCTTTGTATGATTTCTTTTAATATTTGTTATTTGGGGTTGTGGTATTAAGACCGACTCATGGACATCATCACTCTCACAGCAGAGAGTGAAATGGAGAGCGGCAGTCAAGTGATGAAAGCAGTCTTTGTCGCATCGCGACCGACAGCATGATGATGATGATGATGATGATGATGATGATGGTATTTTAAATTAAATTTGTATTTCATCATAAATTTGGGGCAGGGTACCTAGATTTGACCCTACATACCCAAGTTAGATACTGGTGCACTCGTTAAACATTTATTGCAGTTTTCTGCTCCTCTCACTGACAATCCTATAAATGCCGGGAATTTTACTTTTTCTTCAAAATTGCTATCGTGAAAAGGGTCTGGCAGAATTCAGAATTAATCTGGCCATGCCTGAGAAATAAGTATGCTTTCTGCTTGGCCTAACTAAAGATTTTGAAATTGCATTGCATTAGAAGTGTATGTGATAAACCACTATGTCATCAGCTCCTCCCCCCTCACACACCCACCCACACACGGGTCCTATTGTGTAACAAATAGGAGCAGTGGGTTGAAACGTTTGTTATTTCTGTTTTCCAGGGAAGTGAGGTATCTAGCATGACAATGCCTAGATGTCTATTTTTTTCTGTTTCGTGGAGATGAGGTAATTGTGTATGATGTCTATCATGTATGGTTTGAACCATGTCTGAGGTAACGGTGAGACTGAGACTACAAAGTGTCCTGGCAGCGTCCTGCCCCCCTCACCCCGTTAAAGACAGTTCGCTGCTTCAGAACACCCAATCAGATGGTGTACCTTATTTACTGTTGACCTAATTAAAGACAGTTTGCTGCTTCAGAACACCCAATCAGATGGTGCACCTTATTTACTGTTGACCTAATTAAAGGCACAGTTCGCTGCTTCAGAATGCCCAATCAGATGGTGTGCCTTACTTACTGTTGACCTAATTAAAGACAGTTTGCTGCTTCAAAACACCCAATCAGATGGTGCACCTTATTTACTGTTGACCTAATTAAAGACAGTTCGCTGCTTCAGAATACCCAATCAGATGGTGCACCTTATTTACTGTTGACCTAATTAAAGACACAGTTTGCTGCTGCAGAGCTCCCAATCAGATGGTGTGCCTTACTTACTGTTGACCTAATTAAAGACAGTTCACTGCTTCAGAACACCCAATCAGATGGTGTGCCTTATTTACTGTTGACCTAATTAAAGACAGTTTGCTGCTTAAGAACACCCAATTCAGAACACCCAATCAGACACCAATTAAAGACACTGTTCGGGGCTTCAGAACATCCAATCAAATGGTATGCCTGATCATTATCAGATCCAGAATACACATCTTCCAAATAACCTCAACTTCAACAAACATTAAAAATATAATCCCTTTTTAAATTTAAATTTGTTAATTAACGTAATATGAGGAATGAGTTATTCCCTGGTCTGTCCTTTTTTCGTGAGTGCGGTAGGTATATGTGAACCTGCTGTGTGGTAGCAGCCTGCATGTGTTGTAACATCCCTCGACCTTGACCCCTAGGCTAGATAGAACCATAGACCTGGGCCGTGTTCAAGGTACGCCTCCGAGGCGCCTCGGAGAAATTCCTGACGTCAAGCTAGTCTGAACGGCAAAAGCAGTCGGTTGTCTCGAAAATGGCTGCCTCCATAGAAGGCAGCCATTTGCAAGTGAAAAGAAGAGCTCTGATTGGCTGAAACCACTGAATACGGCGGCCATTTTCGAGCCGCTTTTTGTCTCCTGTCTGAAATGGGAGGCGTCTCCGAGACGCACCCTGAACGCAAATAAGCCAAAAGGCGTCTCCGAGCCATCTCCAAGGCATACCCTGAATGCGGCCCTGTAAGAGGGGAGACCGACTCCACCGCCGTCCTGTATTATCGCCCACTTTACTCCTGGTCTTTGGTAGAGCCCCCATAGAGGGGTGTCATGGCTTTTTTATTGATATCCATGCTCCAACATATAAATTTGAGCTTAATATGTACAATGCTGCTATTAATAAATAAGCAAAGCATGAATACATAAGACAAGCATGATATAAAAGATGAATAATTAAGGGGAAAAAAATCTGACAATCAGTGTGTGATCCTGACTACTGTACAAACATGCACACACACACACACACACACACACACACACACACACACACACACACACACACACACACACAGACTATATATATATGTATATTTTACCTCGGTACTATGCCTCTGGCTACTCATAGCCCAGGGAGAAGGAACCACATCAGGGTCCAGCAATTAGCATAATCAGCTCACATCAGGAGGATGTGTTGTGAGCAGCATCAGCAGTTTTTCTACATTTACTACAAAACCAAACAGGTTTGTATCTTTCAAACTCGATACGTTGGTTTAGTTGATTTTATCATTCATGTACAAAGCTTCTTGAAACTTTTCAATAAGATATTACTGTTTTACAGTTTAGTTTCGATCGTCATTGGCATGATCGAAAGAACAATGCTTCCATTGTTCGGTTATTAATTAAGCTGCCCGTTGATGAATGGAGAGATGTTTGGCAGGAGTCAGTTACATCGTTGGGGATTCATTCCCTCTACATTAAGGTGTACCTCCGAGTCCTATAGTATTTTCTTCAATTTGTTGGCGAAAAAAAGCCAACGGTGAGAGAAGTTTATAGGTATTAGAGTGTGGGAGGGCACCGCTACACTAGTCCCTACCACTCGTTAGGATCGGTTGGTTACCCTTACCATTATCCTGCAACTGTCTGTTAGCCATACGCCTGTGTGCAAAATGATGAGTCGGAATGGGAGGCCTATTCGGATGATTAGGCCTCAACAGACGACGACTCAGAGGAGGAGGTGTTTGTGTCTGCACGGAAGCACAAACACAAGAAGAGAGACAATACCTCAGAAGGAGACGAATACATGAGAGCCCGTAAAAAGAAGCCCCTCGTGAAAAAGACTAAGAAAAAGTCTAAGAAGAGGAGCAAACACAAATCCTCCTCTTCGGACTAGTCGTCAGACTCATTGACGACGAGTTCAGACTTTGACACCAAGCACTCTGGCAAATTGTGTGGGAAAGAAATGAAAAAGTGTAAAGTGCTTAGACGCAAGAAAACAAACATAGCAACGCTCATGAGGAAGGCCATTATAATCAAGATGGCAGAGAAATAAACAGGTATTAAAGGAATTCCGGAATCCACTATCAAAGAGATGGATCCTGAGGTTAAACTCAATATAGAGAGGAAAAAGTTTGAGACGGCTCTCTACACGGTACGCAAAGGGGTACTCTCGGCTCTTACAGCCATTGTGCCCATAACCAACAGGATGTTGGCACAGAACAAGCTGAGCTTGCACTGACTGAACTTAACGCAAGACTTGTAGAAGCTGTTCTTTTCACAGAACGTGAACTCAACGCAAGACTTGTAGAAGCTGTTCTTTTCACAAAACATGAAGATATGACGGAGGAATTGCGTTACTAACAGCAACCAGCAACTTCCTCTCCTACAGACGGTTTGAAAACGTCTTTAAAGCAGTCTGCACAGACACTGGAAAAGAGGTAGCGCGGTCCAAAAAGATTATGGACAATGATGGAAAGGAATACACACTATTCCTAGCACCAAAGCCTATTAAGGGCAAGCCGCTGGATAAGGGCAAGATGTTCGGCGGACAACTACAATACTTGTTCAAACAAGTGGAGACTAGCTCCAAGTGTGGGAAAAAACACGGAAACTGACAAAAAGAAATCGGCTGACGGCAACTCCAACAGCTTCAAGAAGCTGAGGCAGGATTTTTGCAACCGAAGAACCGGCCAACGAGGAGGCCAGTTTGGAACCAACTTCAGCTTCCAAGCCAGAGGAGGGGGCCAGAGGCAGTCGTTCGGCTGGAACGACGGGAACAGGCCCTTCAAGAGTGAGTTCAACACTCAAAAGCCATTCTCCCACCCAGGGAAGAAATAGAAGTGGCGACTCAAACAATAGCAACCGTAACAGTAAGCAATACCTTTCAAGCCGGTAACCTCAAGAACTGTTTTTTTGAATGGAATAAAGTTACAGATAACTTAACTATCCTTAGCGTAGCAGAAGCGGTAAGGATTCCGTTAATAGAAGAACCTATTCAAAATAGAATACCATTTCCATATCGGTTTCACGGTTCAGAACATGAAGCATTAAACAATCAAGTCCTTAAGTTTTGTGAAAAGGCATTATAGAACCAGCACTACACGTTGCTGGGGAATTCATCTTGAATATTTTCTAAAGACTGAAACCAAACGGGGATGTTAGACTAATTTTAGACCTAACTTTATTTAACAAATTCGTAGAATACAAACATTTTTAAATGTTTTTGTTAGAAACAGCGAGAGACTTAGTCACACAAGGCACTTGGCTAGGCAGCATTGACCTTAAAGATGCATACTACACAGTGCCCATCTATAAACATGATGGAAAGTATTTAAGATTCTGCTGGAACGGCGAACTTGATGAGTTCATGAGTATACCAAATGGACTGGCCTGCTGTCCACGCATTTTCACAAGGTTACTCAAACCAATTTTTTCACTAATAGCTAGGAAAGGACATATCATGTTCCCATACATTGACGATTCATTTATCGTCGCACAAACAAAACAATGCCAAGCAGCAGTAAATCAATTATGTAAAGCGTTTACAAATTTAGGTTTCTATATACATGAAACTAAATCAGTACTTACGCCAACAAACAAATTAAAATTTCTGGGGTTCTTTATTGACACCATAAAAATTACTATTTCGTTAACACAACAAAAAGTAGATAAATTCAAACCAATTACTACAATTGAACAAACCAAAAATACGACAAGTCGCAGTCTTGATAGGAATAATGAGAGCCTACGCACCAGCTATCTTATATGGCCAGGCCCATATCGAATCCTTAGAGATAGATAACTTGGCACTGGCTCGCATAAAAGGAAATTTCAAGCGGCCTATGACAATTTCGCCAGAAGGACAAAACGATATAAATTTGGTGGCTTTCACACATAAACAACTCACCCAACCTGATTAGGATGGCAGAGCCAAACACTACGGTCACAACAGATGCTTCCTTAGAATTCCGGGGGGCCCATAGAAAACAACAGATAACAGGTGGCCATTGGATGGAAGATGAAATCTCCGACCACATTAATGTACTAGGGCTTAGAGCCATTTTCCTAGGACTCTGCAGTCTGATTCACATCCCTAAAAATCATGTAAGAGTTCTAACAGATAACACAATAGCTATGGCTTACAATCGTAATATGGGAGGGACTCGCTCCAAACCATGTAACAACCTGGCTAAACTCGTTTGGGATCGGGCAGAGAAACACAAAATATGGCTAACAGTGGCACATATTCCAGGCAGCCAAAACATTTTGGCTGACAGGAAAAGCCGACACTTCCATGACCATTTAGAATGGTCATTGAACCACAACATTTTCACAAATGGGGCAAGCCAGACATTGATCTCTTTGCATCATGCAACAACAAAAAGTTACCAAAATATGTGTCTTGGCATCCAGAGCCAGAAGGCTGGAGAGTAGATGCATTTTCTTTAATTTGGAATAATAAATTCTATTACATATTCCCCCCATTCAGCATTATCAGCAGAGTGGCCAGGAAGATCAAAATGGATCACACCCATGCAACCTTTAACATCAAGAACCACTAACAGTCCATTGAGACGTGTCGACAACACCCCTTTTGGCATTCCTTTTCTAAGGAAACATTGAGAACAATTTGGATTCAACAAAATAACAAAAGAAAGACTAATATCACATGCCTGCAGAAAAGGAACAGTGAAATTATACACAAGTTATTTAAAGAAATGGGGCCTTCATTGCCTTCTCAAAGGAGTCAAACCGTTAAAACCTACAATAGCTCAAGTGTTACGAGTTCTAAGAATATTAGAAGATGAAGGACTAGGATTTGGTGCTATTAACGCATCGAGATGTGCCCTATCCATTATTCTACCAAGAATACATGGACAAACCATTGGGAAACATCAGTTAGTACACTGGTTCATTAGATCGGTGTACGAAAGAAACCCACCCAAACCTAAATACAATAGGTTTTGGGATGTATCAATAGTGTTCAAGTTATTCAAGTCATGGCCTAGCAACAGACATTTGCCAATGAAAGACCTAGGATTTAAATTAGCAGTTTTATTACTGCTAATTACAGGACACAGAGGCCAAACCATTGTGGCACTTTCACTAGATGGACTAGAAATAGATAACGATGAAGCTACATTTGATTTACAGACAATACTGAAATCAAATTGTACATGGGACCCATTGTCCACAGTACACGTTACTAGTTTTCCGGAGGATAAACAGATATGTGTAGTTTCAGCCATTAGGGCTTATATATCCAAGTCACGCGGAATCAGAAATTCCAGACAGCTACTAATCAGCTTTATACGACCACATAAAGCTGTCTCGAGAGACTCTCGTAAGGTAGACCATCAAGGTACTTACAAGTAGGCGTCAACACTGGATGCTATGCGTCTCACTCAACGCGTCGAGCCATGGTCTCCAAGGCAAGACAATTAGGAATCTCAGTTAAGAGAATTCTTGCACACGCTGGGTGGAAGATGGCTAGATGGTTTGCAAAGCATTACAAGAAACGACTGGAAAAGTCAAGCGGCGTGGCGACACGCCTACTCACCAACTAGAAGCAGGTGAGAAACATTAAAATGATGTACTCATTTATACATAGTATGGTTACAACATAAAAGGATAACAAAATGAGATTACATAAAATTCTCCCTGGGCTACGAGTAGCCAGAGGCGTAGAACTGAGGTAAAATAGTTATACGAATCTTACCTGGATAACTGGTGTTTTCCCGAGGTACTGGCCTCGGACAGTCGTGGGTCAGAGCCCACCCACCCTACCCACCCGACCCTACCACGACTATCATGTTTCACTAGAACCAAATCGAAAACACAATAAGTATCCATATAGAGTTAAATAAAAAAAAATTCCTAAAAAGTATGTAAAAGATTGCTGCAACTAGATGTGCTTCCTCCTTCCTGACCCTCGACTATTCCCACACTGCGGGAACGAATCACTGAGTAGCAAAGCAGGGAGCGCTGTTGTAGAAGTTGAAATGCTGTGTTCACGTGCTATGAGCTGTGCACATGCCAGCACCACCTGGGTGACCGAGAAGCCGCGGTGCCCAACTGCAGAGATGGCAACTGTCCGATTTTGTAGGAAGACTTCTGATTTTGGCTGCTCTCTTCTGATATTATGATTCCATGTGCAAATCTCCCTATTTTCACTTTCACCCACCTAAGAAAAAAAGAAGAAGCTAATACAATATGCAAAATCAGCTACTTACAGTCGCTTAAAGACATCAGCAGCTCATGGTAGCAAGCAGAACCTAGAAAAAGACACATAACACGTGGTGGGACTGTATGAAGAAGTATGTAATATAATTATATATACAGATTATACTATGTTATGATATATATCCGATTGTCATGCTGCATGTTGCCACACAAAATCTTCCTAATAGAATGTTAAAATCTTCGCATTATTGGTCACACAATGTTCTCATCTCTGTGACTGGTGGCTGACTACTGGTGTTCTCTGCTGCAGACGCCGGCTGGCGACTTGCTCGTAGGCATTTACATCAAGAGCCGGGACGGTGACGTCATCACACTGAAGGTAAGCTGATATCTCACCCAGGCCTTCTGATCGACTTAGAGCAGATAACACATTAATGGACTAAGTTGTAACGTCATAATTCGGAACTAAAGACCTTATTTCACTCTGTAATGACCTAGAACTAAAGGACCTTATTTCACTCTGTAACGACCTAGAATTAAGGGACCTTATTTCACTCTGTAATGACCTAGAACTAAGGGACCTTGTTTCACTCTGTAATGACCTAGAACTAAGGGACTTTATTTCACTCTGTAATGCCCTGAAACTAAGAACCTCATTTCACTCTGTAATACCTGGAACTGAGGACCTTATTTCAATATGTAATAACATGGAACTAAGGGACCTTATTTCACTCTGTAATGACCTGGAACTATGGGACCTTATTTCACTATGTAATGACCTTAAAGGAAGGGACCTTATTTCACTCTGTAATGACCTGGAACTAAGGGACCTTATTTCACTCTGTAATGACCTGAAACTATGGACCTTATTTCACTCTGTAATGACTAAATGAAGGGACCTTATTTCACTCTGTAATGACCTTAAACGAAGGGACCTTATTTCACTCTGTAATGACCATAAACAAAGGGACCTTATTTCACTCTGTAATAACCTAGAACTAAGGACCTTATTTCACTCTGTAATAACCTTAAACGAAGGGACCTTATTTCACTCTGTAATGACCTTAAACAAAGGGACCTTATTTCACTAATGACCTAGATCTAAGGGACATTATTTCACTCTGTAATAACCTAGACCTAAGGACCTTATTTCACTCTGCAATAACCTGGAAATAAAGACCTTATTTCACTCTGTAATAACCTAGAACTAAGGACCTTATTTCACTCTAATAACCTAGAACTAAAGACCTTATTTCACTGTGTAATAACCTAGAACTAGGGACCTTATTTCACTCTGTAATAACCTGAAACTAAGTATAATATTACTGGGTTCGGCCATCGTGAACACCAGATAATACTACAATACTCTCCCCCTTCATCTCACCTGTGATGCTGTTATTCAAATACCGACTATCAACTCATTAACCAATACTAAGGAAGAAATGAAGACAAGTCACAAAGATAGACAGTGAGGATGTTGTGCTTTATTGGCATCAACTCCTGCTCACCTATCAGTGACCTATCACCCTAACCCCTCACCTTCTAGCCACACAAGTTATCATTACCTCTTTAGCCTGTATAGAGAAAGCAGTGCCTACAGCCCATGGGACAGGAGTCCTATGGCTGTGTCTGGGGTCCTGCTCTAGAGTAGGTCTGTCTCACTCAAGAGCCAGGAGTAGAGTGATTCCTCTCCAGAGTGTCTAGAGAAGTTTCTTGAATAAATAATTAGAATGAGACTTGTGTGGTCATGATAGGCCAAAGGGGGTCAGGTGACTGGACCTCCCACAGCCAGCCAATCAGACACTCCCCTACAGACTGGTCAGTGCAATGCCCTAATATGGGGAGTTGCTACCCCAACCCAGCCTGCAGGGTGTGGGCCTGAGGAATGTGGTATGGCTGGTGTGCTTGGCCCTGGGTCCGGTAGGGACAGGTAGTAGCAGACAGTTACAAATATATATATATATATATATATATATATATATATATATGTATATACCAAAAATGTCCTTTTTCTCCAATTGCATTCTTTATGAATACATAGAGGAACATTTCATCAACCTTGAACTGCTTCTTATATAAGAACATCTCTTAATTAACTTTAGGCATCATGTATGAACATATATCTCACATAGCTTATATCATGTCATCATGTGAGTGGGGGCACCATTGCTTTTAGATTACATAACCTTCTCCCCACTCCAACGCCCAAGAATAATAATGCTCTCTGCCAATATATAATTCTTTACCGAAAATCTGTATATTTTTACATAAGGACCTTATTTCACTCTGTAATAACCTGGAACTAAGGGACCTTATTTCACTCTAATGACCTGGAACTACAGGACCTTATTTCACTATGTAATGACCATAAACGAAGGGACCTTATTTCACTCTGTAATGACCTAGAACTGGGGGACCTTATTTCAGCCTGTAATGACCTAAAACTAAGGGACCTTATTTCACTCTGTAATAACCAAGAACTAAACACCTTATTTCACTCTGTAATAACCTAGAACTAAGGACCTTATTTCACTCTGTAATAGCTGAGAACTAAGGACCTTATTTCACCCTGTAATAACCTAGAATTAAAGGCCTTATTTCACTCTGTAATAACCAAGAACTAAGGACCTTCTTTCACTCTGTAATAACCTAGAACTAAGGACCTTATTTCACTCTGTAATAACCAAGAAATAAGGACCTTATTTCACACTGCAATAACCTAGAATTAAAGACCTTATTTCACTCTGTAATAACCAAGAACTAAGGACCTTATTTCACTCTGTAATAACCAAGAACTAAGGACCTTATTTCACTCTGTAATAACCTAGAATTAAGGACCTTATTTCACTCTGTAATAACCAAGAAATAAGGACCTTATTTCACTCTGTAATAACAAAGAACTAAGGACCTTATTTAAATCTGTAATAAGCTAGAACTAAAGACCTTATTTCAATCTGTAATGACCTGGAACTACGGGACCTTATTTCAATCTGTGATAACCTGGAACTAAAGCCTGTATTTCACTGTAATAACCTGGAACTAAGGGACCTTATTTATTGTTCCATTCTGGGACCGTACTTCAACCCTGTAATGACCTTGCAGTACCGCACCTTATTTCGCCCTAATCTATGAACTATTTCATTGTTGTGACCTTGAATTCAAAGATATTATTTCATACTGAACTAATGCATGCTGTAATGACATTGAACTAAGATTCAATTGATATTTCAGTCATGATCCCGGCTCCACTTAACTTTTTTTTTCTTTTCTTTTTTTTTTCTTGAAGATTTATACTGCCTATCAGGGATAAGTCTGAATAGACTTGTTTTCACCATTAGACAGTTTGTCGATAGAAAGCCCGAGTCTACACTTTTACCGACCCAAGGGATTTTTAACCTCCCACACCACATAGACATGGTATGAGAGCAACTGGCATTTGATGACGCTGTAAGTTATTCACAGCGGTGGAAATCCAAATTGGCAGAGATGGGAGGCAACTGGAATCGAACCACCAACCTTCAGATCTAGTCCGACCTAGAAAAAAGTCAGACACTCTAACCACTCCACCACAGAGAACACCACAATCTTGTCTTTACTGTGCTCCTTATTAGAGATGCTCTTGATCCTCCACCATGACCTTGAGTGCATTAATTCTCTCCTAAATCTCTAGACACTTCATAGACCCATGTCATAGTCATGTCGAGGAAACCAGAAGTGATGTATTAGAGACCCTCTTTTCGATCTTTACTGTGCTCCGTATTAGAGATGCTCTTTTCGCTCTTTACTGTGCTCCTTATTAGAGAATCTCTTGATGCTCTTTACTGTGCTCCGTATTAGAGACGCTCTTGTCGCTCTTTACTGTGCTCCGTATTAGAGACGCTCCTGTTGCTCTTTACTGTGCTCTATATTAGAGATGCTCTTGTTGCTCTGTACTGTGCTCTATATTAGAGACACTCTTGTCGCTCTTTACTGTGCTCTATATTAGAGACGCTCTTGTCGCTCTTTACTGTGCTCTATATTAGAGGCGATATTGTCGCTCTTTACTGTGCTCCATATTAGAGACGCTCTTGTCGCTCTTTACTGTGCTCCATATTAGAGACGTTCTTGTTGCTCTTTACTGTGCTCTATATTAGAGATGCTCTTGTCGCTCTTTACTGTGCTCCATATTAGAGACGTTCTTGTCGCTCTTTACTGTGCTCCATATTAGAGACGCTCTTGTCGCTCTTTACTGTGTTCCATATTAGAGACGTTCTTGTCGCTCTTTACTGTGCTCTATATTAGAGACGTTCTTGTCGCTCTTTACTGTGCTCCGTATTAGAGATGCTCTTGTCGCTCTTTACTGTGCTCCATATTAGAGATGCTCGTGTCGCTCTTTACTGTGCTCCATATTAGAGACACTCTTGTCGCTCTTTACTCTGCTCTATATTAGAGAGACTCTTGTCGCTCTTTACTCTGCTCCATATTAGAGACGCTCTTGTCGCTCTTTACTGTGCTCCTTATTAGAGAATCTCTTGATGCTCTTTACTGTGCTCCGTATTAGAGACACTCTTGTCGCTCTTTACTGTGCTCCGTATTAGAGACGCTCTTGTCGCTCTTTACTGTGCTCCGTATTAGAGATGCTCTTGTCGCTCTTTACTGTGCTCCATATTAGAGACGCTCGTGTCGCTCTTTACTGTGCTCTGTATTAGAGACGCTCTTGTCGCTCTTTACTGTGCTCCATATTAGAGACGCTCTTGTCGCTCTTTACTGTGCTCTGTATTAGAGACGCTCTTGTTGCTCTTTACTCTGCTCTATATTAGAGACGCTTGTGTCGCTCTTTGCTCTGCTCCATATTAGAGACGCTGTTGTCGCTCTTTACTCTGCTCTATATTAGAGATGCTCTTGTCGCTCTTTACTCTGCTCTATATTAGAGACACTCTTGTCGCTCTTTACTGTGCTCCGTATTAGAGACGCTCTTGTCGCTCTTTACTGTGCTCCATATTAGAGACGCTCGTGTCGCTCTTTACTGTGCTCTATATTAGAGATGCTCATGTCACTCTTTACTGTGCTCTGTATTAGAGACGCTCTTGTGGCTCTTTGCTGTGCTCCATATTAGAGACGCTCTTGTCGATCTTTACTGTTCTCCATATTAGAGACGCTCGTGTCGCTCTTTACTGTCCTCTCTATTAGAGACGCTCGTGTCGCTCTTTACTGTGCGCTGTATTAGAGGCGCTCTTGTCGCTCTTTACTGTGCTCCATATTAGAGACGCTCTTGTCGCTCTTTACTGTGCTCTATATTAGAGACACTCTTGTCGATCTTTACTGTGCTCTATATTAGAGACGCTCTTGTCGCTCTTTACTGTGCTCTATATTAGAGACACTCTTGTCGCTCTTTACTCTGCTCTATTTTAGAGACACTCTTGTCGCTTTTTACTGTGCTCTATATTAGAGACGTTCTTGTCGCTCTTTACTGTGCTCCGTATTAGAGACGCTCTTGTCGATCTTTACTGTGCTCTATATTAGAGATACTCTTGTCGCTCTTTACTCTGCTCCATATTAGACACGCTCTTGTCGCTCTTTACTGTGCTCTGTATTAGAGACGCTCTTGTCGCTCTTTACTGTGCTCCATATTAGAGACACTCTTGTCGCTCTTTACTGTGCTCTGTATTAGAGACGCTCTTGTCGCTCTTTACTGTGCTCTATATTAGAGACCCTCTTGTCGATCTTTACTGTGCTCCGTATTAGAGACGCTCTTGTCGATCTTTACTGTGCTCCATATTAGAGACACTCTTGTCGCTCTTTACTCTGCTCTATATTAGAGAGACTCTTGTCGCTCGTTACTGTGCTCTGTATGAGAGACGCTCTTGTCGCTCTTTACTGTGCTCTGTATTAGAGACGCTCTTGTCGCTCTTTACTCTGCTCTATATTAGAGACGCTCTTGTCGCTCTTTACTGTGCTCCATATTAGAGACGCTCTTGTCGCTCTTTACTGTGCTCTGTATTAGAGACTCTCTTGTTGCTCTTTACTGTGCTCTGTATTAGAGACACTCTTCTCGCTCTTTACTGTGCTCCATATTAGAGACGTTCTTGTCGCTCTTTACTGTGCTCCATATTAGAGATGCTCTTGTCGCTCTTTACTGTGCTCCGTATTAGAGATGCTCTTGTCGCTCTTTACTGTGCTCTGTATTAGAGACACTCTTGTCGCTCTTTACTGTGCTCTGTATTAGAGACGCTCTTGTCGCTCTTTACTGTGCTCTGTATTAGAGACGCTCTTGTCGCTCTTTACTGTGCTCCGTATTAGAGACGCTCTTGTCGCTCTTTATTGTGCTCTGTATTAGAGACGCTCTTGTCGCTCTTTACTGTGCTCCGTATTAGAGACGCTCTTGTCGCTCTTTACTGTGCTCTGTATTAGAGACGCTCTTGTCGCTCTTTACTGTGCTCCGTATTAGAGACGCTCTTGTCGCTCTTTACTCTGCTCCATATTAGAGACGCTCTTGTCGCTCTTTACTCTGCTCTATATTAGAGACGCTCTTGTCGCTCTTTACTGTGCTCTATATTAGAGACCCTCTTGTCGCTCTTTACTGTGCTCCGTATTAGAGACGCTCTTGTCGCTCTTTACTGTGCTCTGTATTAGCGATGCTCTCGTCGCTCTTTACTGTGCTCTGTATTAGAGACACTCTTGTCGCTCTTTACTGTGCTCTGTATTAGAGACACTCTTGTCGCTCTTTACTGTGCTCCATATTAGAGACGCTCGTGTCGCTCTTTACTGTGCTCTATATTAGAGAGACTCTTGTCGCTCTTTACTGTGTTCTATATTAGAGACACTCTTGTCGCTCTTTACCGTGCTCCGTATCTAACACTTCACGGGTTAGCATCTGGACAATGTTATTTTACCCCGTTCTGACCGCCACTCTGTGGCCTCTAGTTCAGCTGACCATGACCGTTGACCTTGCAGGTGCCAGCCATCATGACTACGCTGGAGGTGCTGCAGTTCGTGGAGAGCAAGGCCGGCCTGGATCGTCAGATACACTGGGGAATCTACGAGGTGATCTGCCAGGACCAGCTCGGTAAGGGTCAGGGGGGTCATGGCACGTTAGACCATGCGTGGTGGCCGAATTGGTAGAGCGTGGGCCTCGCATGCGGGAGATCAGGAGTTTGGTTCCCAGTCGTGTCAAACCGATGACTTATAAAATTGATACTTATCACTTTCTAGCCTGGCGCTCAGCATTAATAGGATAGGGCAAGGACTGGTTAGCTCAGTGTCAGGATATTGTGACTGAGTGGGATATCGGCTCATAGTGCCGGTGGCCTGATTTCCCAATGGGGCAGCACTATAATGTCACCATGAGTGCGCACTATCACAATTCCTGATGACCTTAGATGTTGCAAGAACGTAAAGGGACGGCACGTTGGCGTTAGCATTTTCATGTCCAGCATTTACCTGCTCTTTCGCCCTGCATAAAGGTGGTCTCATGGTTAGGACGATAACCCCAAAATGGTTTGATTCCCACTCTAGGACCGCTGACTGGTGTGGGCCTGAACAACCTACCCTGGTTGGCCTCGTCCTGGGCCTACTCCGGATTCTGAGAATGTTGACCCGTCCTAATATAACCTTAGATGTTGCTAGGATGTAAAACAACAGAAACAGAATGTTTGCTGATTCAGGGACCTGACATGGTGGCCGAAGCGGTAGCATTCTGGCGAGTCAAACTGATGACTTACCAAATTTATACTTGTCGTTACCTAGCCAGGCACTCGGCATTAATAGGATAGGGCAAGGACTGGTTTGCTCAGTATCAGGATAATGTGCCTCAGTCAGATACCAGGTCATGGTGCTAGTGGCCTGGTCCTCCAGGGGGACAGCACTAAAAGTTGCCATGAGGGTGCACTACCACAGGTTGGTACCCATCTTGATATGATTTGAGATGTTGTGAGGATGTAAAACCCCAACAATGAAACTTAACCAAAATCATATCATACATGCCTCCTTCTGGTAGCTGAGCTTGCACTGACTGAACTTAACGCAAGACTTGTAGAAGCTGTTCTTTTCACAGAACGTGAACTCAACGCAAGACTTGTAGAAGCTGTTCTTTTCACGGAACGTGAACTCATTGAACAGTGTGAAGTGGGCGTCAGACTGACGGCACTGCTTTGTTATCGCAGTTAACGAATGTTTATTATACATTTAGGTCTTGTTGGTGCTTTTTTGACAGAGCGTCCGCTGCACTACCAGGAGCGGGTGCTGGAAGTGAACCTTCGATGGTCCACCTGGGCAGAGGAGTTCTCGAAGGACAACTACCTGGTCGTCAAGCCCAACGCAATCATTGACCTCGTCAACCAGGTGGTGAGTGCGGCAGGGTCACGTGACAAGTGGCTTATTGCCCACACATCACTTTTGTAGTTGGGTTTGTTTTTTTTGTGATGAATTTATTTACCCTGCTTATAACGGATAAGTATGTTATCACTTGTTTTCACTGCTTGGCGGCACTAATCCAATTTGATTTAAATCTTCTGAATTTTGTTTTTAGTAATAATTTTGGTTTTCTTGGTTCTTGTTTATGGCTTGTAACTGTTTGTAGATTGCAAACAGTCCAAAATCCAGCTTTCACTACACTTTGTGTTAATCCATTTAAACATCATCTGTTTTTCTAGGTTACATTATTTGTTAGTAGTTTCTTAAACACGGCTATGTTTTCTGAATTTCGTGTTGCAGCTGGCAGTTTATTTCAAATATTGGCACTCATGTTAGCTACACTGTGATCATATGTACTGCAGTTTGATTTTACCATCGCTAGTGAAGCGCCATTGTTGCTTCTTGTGCACCTTGTTTGTACATTTTGCTTCCATAATTAGTAGTATCACAGCTGAGAAGAGCTCTATATCTGATTTTCATCGCTTGGCCAGTTTGGTTCACACTTTGATTTGACACTTACCGCTTATTAGAAAATGACACAGCAATATATGTTATAGTCAACATTAACACTGCATGACTGTCCTACCTCCTTCAGTTTGACCCACATTTCTCGCTGTTCAACGAGTTCAAGTTCAGCGACAAGAAGGGCTTCAAGAAGTTCTACTTCGAGTTCAGTCAGTGCAAGCTTAGCTACCAAAAGGACACAAAGGTAAGATGGCCATCTTGTTCTCTCTGATGTGCTTGAGTGAATGGTAAGGTGCCCAACTACACGTGCCCCTTTACCACTCACCACTCACCACTCACCAGCCACCTTCCCATGCGCCACCATCTCCACCAGGCTTCTTGTCATATCATTACAAGTGTAATCAAATGCAGTGCTGCCACTTGCTACTTTTTTCAAAGAAAACCCACTTTTTATACTTTTTCAGGTGTAAATACTTTTTATACTATTTATTCTGAAAAGAATTGCCAATCTGGTAATTGAAAACTCTTCAGACTTAGAATTAGGAATTTGATGAGGTTGATACATGTGCTTTGCTAGTCTCTTTGCGGGAGTGGTGTGTGTTCTGTTGAGTGGAACTTTTGCCGAGCTCTCTGCTGTCAGTGACTAAGTGACGGTGCACTGAACTATGCAAAACTGAGGGCTCAACAGCCACAACTCCTCAGAACGCTGCATACATCATTCCTGAAGCGTGTTCACAAACAGCACATGTTAGCTTAAAAAGGTACAAAAATGGTCACAAATCAGGGTAAGTTGACTTTATTTATACTTTTTTTATACTTTATTTTTATAGACAATTTGGATACTTAAAAAAAAAAAGATTTGTCGTTTTAAAATCCAGAGTGGCAGCACTGAGGGAGTAGGATGGTTCTGGATATAGGTGATGGTGGTAACTAAATAAGCCAGGTTTTGTCGCTCATGATATATGATGTCGGTCATAATAATTATAACAAATTTAAAAAAGATTCAAGGGGCAATGTTGTGAAAATGTAGAAGTTGTTATATATCTGTGTTTGAGTGTAATGTCTATTTCCGCCCTGTTCTCATTGGTTTCGAACTAGACGGGATGGCCGAATGAGTTAGAGCGTCAGTCTCCCGTGTTGGTAGATCGTGGGTTCGAACCCTGGTCGAGTCAAACCAATGACGTACAAATTTATACTTGTTGCTACCTAGCCTGGCGCTCGGCATTATTAGGATAGGGCAAGGACTGGTTGGTTCAGTGTCAGGATATTGTGACTGAGTCGGATATCGGGTCATGGTGCTGGCAGCCTGGTGTCCCAGTGGGGCAGCACTATAAAGTCGCCATGAGTGCGCACTGTCACAAGTCGGTACCCGTCCTGATATGACCTTAGATGTTGCTAGGACGTAAAACAACAAACAAATAACAAACATTGGTTACGTGTGTAGAAGATGTACATTGTCTCTGCAGGCGACAAACCCGATAACCTCGTGGAACATTGAGGAGCTGATTCTGTACACGGGTATAGACCAGAAGCGGGGTCCGCCCACCAAGTACGTATACACAGCGGTGTCTCACCGATTAGTTTCAGGTCATAGTAAAGCTTCTTAAGTCACACAGATCAGACTGGAGCTTCTTAGTCTCACCAAATAGAGTGGCACTTCTTAGTTTTGTACATCAGTGTAGCGCTTTTCAATCTCAGCGGTGTTGGGTTTCCTTTGTAGAGGGTGAATGTCCATGAAAATGCCGAAATTCTCTCAAAACCTTAGTACTATTACAGGGTATGTACGGGTCCTTGAAAACCTGGAAAGTCTTGAAAGTTGTCTAAAGATGCTTGATAGTACTTGAAAATCGAAAATCATGACCATATCTCTTTTTAAAGCCTATTTTCGCCGATGTGCCCAAACTTCAATCAGTGTTTTATATTAGAAGTGATTTTTGTGGGTCGGTTATCCTGCCTCTTTGATTTTGATATTAAAACCATACATGTAGTCATTGTTATCTCCTTTCATCCCTATTAGTTACACAAATCAGGAGAGCACAGACTAACAGTTTTTAGTCGCACAGTTCAGTCTTCTTTGCGAACTATTCAGGAAGCCCGGTTATCTCAATATCAGTCCTATGCATTTGTCAGCCTAGACTGGAGACAAAGAACTAGTGCATGCCAATGTCTCACCTCAACCGTCTTTTAACTCGCACTCACTGGTTATATGATCTTTGTGTTTGTTGTAGGTGGGGAATCACTTTTATATCAGCCACAGACAAAGTAATCAAGTAAGTTCTTACAAAGCCTCATATTAGTATCGTATAGTTATAGCGACCCACCCACCCAGGGTGGAGGCTAGCGACTGACATGTGTATATACATAAACAATACCCATAGAGACGGAAAATAAATTCATCAGAAACCAGAACCAGCTGTTCCTGTGGAATTGATATAAACTGGTCCCAGTGCCTTCTTCAATGTTTTACAGTACTCAAGATGGAACAGGGACAAGTTTATATCAATTCCATGGAGAAACACCAATCGGGGGGTCAGTCCTAAACATTGCTTATTCATATTATCCTCTGTAATTGTTACCAATATCACCACTTTTATATTTTTAATATTATTGTTGGTGTTCATACTATTGTTGTAATAACTATTATTAATAGTATTTTTCTGCTGTAAGTCAGGTAGTCAGGGGCGCCTGCAGATGGCGTTACTGCGCCATAGTTTTCCAGACTTGAGGTCTTTGATACTCTACGTACTTGTTACTTTAAAGCCCCATGCTGTAATGGTCTGGTGCTGTGAAGGCCCGGTGCTGTACTGGTCTGGTGCTGTGAGGGCCTGGTTCTGTAATGGTCTGGTGCTGTGAGGGCCCGGTGCTGTAAAGGCCCAGTGCTGTAATGGTCTGGTGCTGTGAGGGCCCAGTGCTGTAATGGTCTGGTGCTGTGAGGGCCCGGTGATGTAATGGTCTGGTGCTGTGAAGGCCCGGTGTTGTAATGGTCCGGTGCTGTAATGGTCTGGTGCTGTGAGGGCCTGGTGCTGTAATGGTCTGGTGCTGTGAAGGCCCGGTGCTGTAATGGTCTGGTGCTGTGAGGGCCCGGTGCTGTAATGGTCTGGTGCTGTGAGGGCCCGGTGCTGTAATGGTCTGGTGCTGTGAGGGCCTGGTGCTGTAATGGTCTGGTGCTGTGAAGGCCCGGTGCTGTAATGGTCTGGTGCTGTGAGGGCCCGGTGCTGTAATGGTCTGGTGCTGTGAGGGCCCGGTGCTGTAATGGTCTGGTGCTGTGAGGGCCCGGTGCTGTAATGGTCTGGTGCTGTGAGGGCCCGGTGCTGTAATGGTCTGGTGCTGTGAGGGCCCGGTGCTGTAATGGTCTGGTGCTGTGAGGGCCCGGTGCTGTAATGGTCTGGTGCTGTGAGGGCCCGGTGCTGTAATGGTATGGTGCTGTGAGGGCCCGGTGCTGTAATGGTCTGGTGCTGTGAAGGCCCGGTGCTGTAATGGTCTGGTGCTGTGAGGGCCCGGTGATGTAATGGTCTGGTGCTGTGAGGGCCTGGTGCTGTGAGGGCCCGGTGCTGTAATGGTCTGGTGCTGTGAAGGCCCGGTGCTGTAATGGTCTGGTGCTGTGAAGGCCCGGTGCTGTAATGGCCCGGTGCTGTGAGGGCCCGGTGCTGTAAAGGCCCAGTGCTGGGAAGGTCCGGTGCTGTGAAGGCCGATGCTGTGAAGGCCCGGTGCTGTGAAGGTCCGGTGCTGTGAAGGCCTGGTGCTGGGAAGGCTCGGTGCTGTGAAGGCCGATGCTGTGAAGGCCTGGTGCTGTGAAGTTCCAGTGCTGTGAAGGCCCGGTGCTGTGAAGGTCCGGGGCTGTGAAGGCCTGGTGCTGTAAAGGCTCAATGCTGTAAAGGCCCAGTGCTGTGAAGGCCTGGCATTGTAAAGGCCCAGTGCTGTAAAGGCCCAGTGCTGTAAAGGACCAGTGCTGTAAAGGCCCAGTGCTGTGAAGGCCTGGCATTGTAAAGGCCCAGTGCTGTAAAGGCCCAGTGCTGTAAAGGCCCAGTGCTGTAAAGGCCCAGTGCTGTAAAGGCCCAGTGCTGTGAAGGCCTGGCATTGTAAAGGCCCAGTGCTGTAAAGGCCCAGTGCTGTAAAGGACCAGTGCTGTAAAGGACCAGTGCTGTAAAGGCCCAGTGCTGTGAAGGCCTAGCATTGTAAAGGCCCAGTGCTGTAAAGGCCCAGTGCTGTAAAGGCCCAGTGCTGTAAAGGCCCAGTGCTGTAAAGGCCCAGTGCTGTAAAGGCCCAGTGCTGTAAAGGCCTGATGCTGTAAAGGCCTGGTGCTGTGTCCAGGACACCTGGTGATGGTCAGTGCGTAATGATAGCCAACATGTGTGCTTTGTTTCCAGATCAAAGGAGTCGCCGTTCTTCGGGCACAGCATCAGCTGCGTGTCTGAGGAGGAGCATTACCGATGGCTGGCCGCCATGCTGCACGCTCAGGTCAGCCACCCACCGCCAGGGGCGCCATTAAAGTCCCATAAAAGCATCAAAGTTTTCAGAACCAAAGGAATTATCTACATTTGATCCTAAATATCTAACTTAGATATCGGTGCATTTATTAAGTATTTGTAGCCACACATTGCTGAAGCAATTTAATAGAACCTGTTACTGCTGAAGGCGAGTTTTGGCATGCTTGCAGAAATTAATTTGGCATGTTTGCACTTCAAGTGTCCCAAAAGTTAGCCATTTCAAGCAAAAGTTGATTCAAACTACAGTAAGGCAGATTATAGTGATCAATCTAATGTTTATCTCAGATTCAGAAAATGACAGAACCTTAAAACCTTCGGACTATGCAACTTTAAGAAGTAATATGATGACGAAGCTCCTTATTCTCATGAAGCGCTTATTGCTAGCTTCCCTCGTTTGAGACCTCGGGTCATAGCGGCCAGAAACTGGGGCAGTTAGTGAGTAGCGCAAGTGGACTAAAGGAATGCCGGCTTCATGCGGGTGTGCGAGGGGAGTAGCTGTCTCCAGCCTCATGCCGCAATCGTTTCCTTACTAGACCAGACAAGCTGGCCGAATAAATCAAGAGTGCTGGCTGGTTGCTCATAAAATCATATAAAGAGGTCGTGGGTTCGAACCCTGACGATGTCAAACCAATGAGGTGCACAATTGAAATGTCTTACCTAGCCTGGCACTTGCCATTATTTAGAGTAGAGCAAGGACTGGTTAGCTCAGTGTCAGGATAATGTGACTGAGTGGGATATTGTGATATGCTGCCTGCAGCCTTGTTTCCCGATGGGGAAGCACTATAAAGTCGCCATGAGTGCTCACTGTCACCATTCGGTACCCATGCTGATATGAGCTTTTGGATATTGCTATGATGTAACGCTCCAACAGCCAGATGGGATGGCCAAATGAGGTAAGTGTCTGTCTCCCGTTTTGGTAGATCGTGCGAGTCAAACCATTGACTTTAAAATAATTACACTTGTCGCTTGCTAGCCAGGCGATCGGCATTATTAGGATAGGGCAAGGAGCAGTGGAATGAGCTAGACCAATTGTCCATGGTTGAAATTTCCCCTGCTTAATCAACTAATGTACAAAAAACCTTTTAAAAATACCTCTGTTTAATAACCGCACATGACTGCATGTGTGAGAGTGCATTATCTGACGGATGTCGCTTGTTGCTGCAGCATCCGGCCGGGCTAGTTCCAGAAGGCATGCCGCCCCCTACCGGCATCGTGGCCGAACACCCGCCCCTACCCAGAGCCGTAAGTACCTCCCACATGCACCCTTACTGAAGTAGTCATCGTACACCTTTAGGAGAGTGGTGGACTATGGGAGGGGCACCTGCCCCCTTGGCAGCTTTAAAAAAATCATATTTCCTAATGACAGTGTAGGGTTATACCTAGAACATTGCCCTCAGGTGCCACAAAACCCCTTCATTTTGGATGTCTATTTTTCGAAAAACTTTTTCCTGAGGGAGGGGACAACCCACCCCCCTACTCGCGGCTTTGCGCCTCGTTCACTGTGCCAGCCATTAGTCTGACCCCTGGATCCACCCCTGTAGGAATCTGCTAGTTCACTGTGCGTCCCCATTAGTCTGACCCCTGGATCCACCCCTGTAGGAGTCTGCTAGTTCACTGTGCGTACCCATTAGTCTGACCCCTGGATCCACCCCTGTAGGAGTCTGCTAGTTCACTGTGCAATCCCATTAGTCTGACCCCTGGATCCACCCCTGTAGGAGTCTGCTAGTTCACTGTGCGACCCCATTAGTCTGACCCCTGGATCCACCCCTGTAGGAGTCTGCTAGTTCACTGTGCGCTCCCATTAGTCTGACCCCTGGATCCACCCCTGTAGGAGTCTGCTAGTTCACTGTGCGCTCCCATTAGTCTGACCCCTGGATCCACCCCTGTAGGAGTCTGCTAGTTCACTGTGCAAGCCCATTAGTCTGACCCCTGGATCCACCCCTGTAGGAGTCTGCTAGTTCACTGTGCAACCCCATTAGTCTGACCCCTGGATCCACCCCTGTAGGAGTATGCTAGTTCACTGTGGAAACCCATTAGTCTGACCCCTGGATCCACCCCTGTAGGAGTCTGCTAGTTCACTGTGCGCTCCCATTAGTCTGACCCCTGGATCCACCCCTGTAGGAGTCTGCTAGTTCACTGTGGGCCCCATTAGTCTGACCCCTGGATCCACCCCTGTAGGAGTCTGCTAGTTCACTGTGCGCTCCCATTTGTCTGACCCCTGGATCCACCCCTGTAGGAGTCTGCTAGTTCACTGTGCGCTCCCATTAGTCTGACCCCTGGATCCACCCCTGTAGGAGTCTGCTAGTTCACTGTGCGCTCCCATTAGTCTGACCCCTGGATCCACCCCTGTAGGAGTCTGCTAGTTCACTGTGCGCTCCCATTAGTCTGACCCCTGGATCCACCCCTGTAGGAGTCTGCTAGTTCACTGTGCGCCCCATTAGTCTGACCCCTGGATCCACCCCTGTAGGAGTCTGCTAGTTCACTGTGCGCTCCCATTAGTCTGACCCCTGGATCCACCCCTGTAGGAGTCTGCTAGTTCACTGTGCGCCCCATTAGTCTGACCCCTGGATCCACCCCTGTAGGAGTCTGCTAGTTCACTGTGCGCTCCCATTAGTCTGACCCCTGGATCCACCCCTGTAGGAGTCTGCTAGTTCACTGTGCAAACCCATTAGTCTGACCCCTGGATCCACCCCTGTAGGAGTCTGCTAGTTCACTGTGCGCCCCATTAGTCTGACCCCTGGATCCACCCCTGTAGGAGTCTGCTAGTTCACTGTGCGCTCCCATTAGTCTGACCCCTGGATCCACCCATGTAGGAGTCTGCTAGTTCACTGTGCAATCCCATTAGTCTGACCCCTGGATCCACCCCTGTAGGAGTCTGCTAGTTCACTGTGCGCTCTCATTAGTCTGACCCCTGGATCCACCCCTGTAGGAGTCTGCTAGTTCACTGTGCGCTCCCATTAGTCTGACCCCTGGATCCACCCCTGTAGGAGTCTGCTAGTTCACTGTGCAATACCATTAGTCTGACCCCTGGATCCACCCCTGTAGGAGTCTGCTAGTTCCCTGTGCGCTCCCATTAGTCTGACCCCTGGATCCACCCCTGTAGGAGTCTGCTAGTTCACTGTGCAACCCCATTAGTCTGACCCCTGGATCCAGCCCTGTAGGAGTCTGCTAGTTCACTGTGCAACCCCATTAGTCTGACCCCTGGATCCACCCCTGTAGGAGTCTGCTAGTTCACTGTGCGCACCCATTAGTCTGACCCCTGGATCCACCCTTGTAGGAGTCTGCTAGTTCACTGTGCGCTCCCATTAGTCTGACCCCTGGATCCACCCTTGTAGGAGTCTGCTAGTTCACTGTGCGCTCCCATTAGTCTGACCCCTGGATCCACCCTTGTAGGAGTCTGCTAGTTCACTGTGCGCTCCCATTAGTCTGACCCCTGGATCCACCCCTGTAGGAGTCTGCTAGTTCACTGTGCAAGCCCATTAGTCTGACCCCTGGATCCACCCTTGTAGGAGTCTGCTAGTTCACTGTGCGCTCCCATTAGTCTGACCCCTGGATCCACCCCTGTAGGAGTCTGCTAGTTCACTGTGAGCACCCATTAGTCTGACCCCTGGATCCACCCCTGTAGGAGTCTGCTAGTTCACTGTGCGCTCCCATTAGTCTGACCCCTGGATCCACCCCTGTAGGAGTCTGCTAGTTCACTGTGCAACCCATTAGTCTGACCCCTGGATCCACCCCTGTAGGAGTCTGCTAGTTCACTGTGCGACCCCATTAGTCTGACCCCTGGATCCACCCCTGTAGGAGTCTGCTAGTTCACTGTGCCCCCATTAGTCTGACCCCTGGATCCACCCCTGTAGGAGTCTGCTAGTTCACTGTGCACCCCATTAGTCTGACCCCTGGATCCACCCCTGTAGGAGTCTGCTAGTTCACTGTGCGCTCCCATTAGTCTGACCCCTGGATCCACCCCTGTAGGAGTCTGCTAGTTCACTGTGCGACCCCATTAGTCTGACCCCTGGATCCACCCCTGTAGGAGTCTGCTAGTTCACTGTGCGCTCTCATTAGTCTGACCCCTGGATCCACCCCTGTAGGAGTCTGCTAGTTCACTGTGCGCGCCCATTAGTCTGACCCCTGGATCCACCCCTGTAGGAGTCTGCTAGTTCACTGTGCCATCCCATTAGTCTGACCCCTGGATCCACCCCTGTAGGAGTCTACTAGTTCACTGTGCGCTCTCATTAGTCTGACCCCTGGATCCACCCCTGTAGGAGTCTGCTAGTTCACTGTGGAAACCCATTAGTCTGACCCCTGGATCCACCCCTGTAGGAGTCTGCTAGTTCACTGTGCGCTGTCATTAGTCTGACCCCTGGATCCACCCCTGTAGGAGTCTGCTAGTTCACTGTGCACTCCCATTAGTCTGACCCCTGGATCCACCCCTGTAGGAGTCTGCTAGTTCACTGTGCAAGCCCATTAGTCTGACCCCTGGATCCACCCCTGTAGGAGTCTGCTAGTTCACTGTGCAAACCCATTAGTCTGAGCCCTGGATCCACCCCTGTAGGAGTCTGCTAGTTCACTGTGTGCCCCATTAGTCTGACCCCTGGATCCACCCCTGTAGGAGTCTGCTAGTTCACTGTGCGCCCCATTAGTCTGACCCCTGGATCCACCCCTGTAGGAGTCTGCTAGTTCACTGTGCGCCCCATTAGTCTGACCCCTGGATCCACCCCTGTAGGAGTCTGCTAGTTAGCTTGTAATGCCACCAGGTGCGGTGCCCGAATCGGTACAGCGTGGGCCTCGCGCGTGGGAGATCGGGAATTTGGTTCCAAGTCGAGTCAAACCAATGACTTATCAAATTTATACTTGTCGCTTCCTCGCCTGGTGCTCGGCATTAATAAGATAGGGCAAGGACTGGTCAGCTCACTGTCAGGATAATGTGACTGAGTGGGATATATGGTCATGGTGACGGTGGCCAGATTTTCCAGTCAGGCAGCACTATAAAGTCGCCATTAGTGCGCACTGTCACAAGTCGGTACCCGTACTGATATGACCTTAGATGTCACCAGGACGTAAAACTCCCAACAACCAGCCAGCTGTAAAGGCCTTCAGCATGCAGCAGTGGAATAATGGGTTCTGTATTTTAAAGCTGCCTAGTCCGATGAAAGCATCAAATATTCAAAACCAAAATACTCACCTAGATTTAATCCTACGTATCGAACTTAGATACCGGTGCACTCATTAAGCATTTGTTGCTGCATAGAAAGGGGTCGCTAAGCCAATGTAATAGAACCTGTTACTGCTGAAGCCTATTGTGTCCGAATTTGTGTGCGTGCTTGCCCAAATTAACTTGGGCATGTTTTCACTTCAAATATATGCAATAATTGCCAATTTAAAATAAAGGTTACTTCAAACAAAAGTAAAGTACATTATAATGAACTATGTAATGTATTTGTCTCAGAAAAAGCAGAAACTAAAAACCATCGTACTATGCAACTTTAATATTTGATCATTTTTTATATGTGTTGTTCAGGGATGAAAGATCTCCGCGATTTGGCGGATTTCCGGGATTTTTCCTGTAACTATAAGTGTTCAAACGCAGCAGCACTATAAGTGTATACTAATACGTTGTTTTATGCTGCAGCACCATCAGTGTATGGTCACTTCTCATAAAGCTGCAACAGACGTGTTTTAATTTAATACTAAAGATTCGTTAATAATGTCGTTAGAAGGCTGGAATGAGGTTGTATGCATTCGTCTGTGTTAGGGCTTTCTGGGGATACCAGACCCCGCAGCACTATCAGCGTATACTACTAATAAACGCTTCAAAAGCCGCAGCACTATCAGCATATTATCCTAATACGTGATTCAAACGCGCAGCACTATCAGCGTATACCAATATATATGAAACCTGACTTCCGGGAATTTTTTGCAATTCCCTGACAATGCTAAACCTATGGGAGAATATCAGCATTTCCGCTTTTTTCTCTGGAAACCACTTTCATCCCTGGTTGTTGGTATGTGCTAGCGAATTAGATAATGAGAATATCCCTGTCATTACAACCTCTATTAGGAATAATATACTTTTACAAACTAGAAATGTTTAAAGGAACCATGTACCCAAGTTGGTGAATTCTTTTCTGATAAAATTATTCAGTTTTGATTGAAGACACTGGCTATGGTTTAGCCTGGACATATCACCATGACAACACTTGTGTCATATAGTAATGTACAGAACTGACCGCCGTGGTCTATAACCAGCTTCTTTAACAGCTGACAGACAAGGCAATGTAACCATGACAGCACTCGTGTCATATAGTAATGTACAGAACTGACCGCCGTGGTCTATAGCCAGCTTCTTTAACAGCTGACAGACAAGGCAATGTAATCATGACAGCACTCGTGTCATATAGTAATGTACAGAACTGACCGCCGTAGTCTATAGCCAGCTTCTTTAACAACTGACAGACAAGGCAATGTAACCATGACAACACTGGTGTCATATATTAATGTACAGAACTGACCACGTGGTCTATAGCGAGCTTCTTTAACAGCTCGCGGACAAGGCAAGGTAACCATGATGACACTGGTTTCATGTAGTAATGTACAGCACGGACTGCCGTGGTCTATAGCTGGCTTCTTTAACAGCTGACAGACAAGGCAATGTAAGTTGTAACCATGACAACGGTGGTGTCATATAGTAATGTACTGAACTGACAACCATGGTCTATAGCTGGCTCCTTTAAGAACTCGCAGACATGGAAATGTAACCATGATGACACTCATGTCGTATAGTAATGTACTGAACTCACCACCATGGTCTATAGCCGGCTCCATTAAGAACTCGCAGACATGCAAATGTAACCATGATGACACTAGTGTTGTATAGTAATGCGCAGAACTGACCGCGGTGGTCTATAGCCGGCTCCCTTAACAGTTGGCAAACATGGCAATGTAGCACCGTGGTTATAGTGGTGTTAATTAGTAATGTACACTGACCACGTTGGTCTATAGTGGGCTCCTTAACAGCTCGTAGACAAGGAAATGTAACCATGACTACAGTCGTGTCATATAGTAATGTACAGAACTGACCACTGTGGTCTATAGCAGGCTCCTTTAACAGCTCGTAGACAAGGAAATGTAACCATGACAACACTCATGTCATATAGTAATGTACAGAACTGACCACCATGGTCTATAGCGGGCTCCTTTAACAGCTCATAGACAAGGAAATGTAACCATGACGACACTCGTGTCATATAGTAATGTAGCGCCATGGTTATACTGGTGGCGTATAAGGATAATCTCCCCAGTATTTTCAGGTGGGTTTGATGTGGCATGCATAATACTTTATTTCAGAAACTCCCTCTGGGCAAGAAATTTCTTTGGATGAAAAGGTACTGCCCACCGCCAATCCCGTCTGGTGCTTACCGGAAGTACTCACCGGAAGTGACCCTCTCGTTGTCATACACCCAGACTAGACTGCACAATATCACACAATTCCAAATGTGAATGAATTACTAACCACGGGGCTTTTAACACAAGCATTTTAATTATATCAGAACAATGACCCATTGCATGCATCTGTTATTTCTTCACATGTTGCCAAGATGTAAAACTCACAAACAGCTATTTCTTCAGCTGGTGATTTAAACTAGGTTTTTTTAATGTAAGCAATGGAAATTTTAATCGTGGACAGTTGATCTTCCTCCCTTCACTGCGGCTGGCCCACATGGTAGTCATGCCGAGCACCAGGCTAGATAACTACAAATATAAATGTTGAAGTCATTGATTAGACTGATCCATGATTCAAACACAACGTTTGAATCCCGTCACCTGCCACTAGAGAAGCGGGTGCCCAACTCCAGGTCATCCCAATACAAAGACGCGCAAACAGTTGGTAGCTAAACACATTTTGAATTGTGTGAATTCAAGGTGGTTGTTTATTCGCACGCACAGTACCTTAAAACCTCCACTATTAGACGCAAACTGGTTGGGAATTCTGTTTAGTTATAGTATAAGACACCGTGTTTTGCTGTTAGCTGCGATGATCTAATTGCTGCACGTAAGCCTTGTCTTTTAATGGAGTATTTACGGTATGTTATAGTTGCACCTAATCCAACCTGCTTCTTAATGAGCAAATTTAATTTGAAGTTTCTGTAGTTAAATTCTTAGCAATATTTTATTCATTAAAAAGGTATAAATAACAACGAAATCACTTAACAATATTAGATAATATTTCATGAATATCAAATTCATTCATTCTTTTCTACATGCATATTTACGAAATGATATAGAAATGATATAGAATTGATTGAACTAGTCTTGTGTAATTCCGGGTTATTCAACAACTAGTGTGTGTGGTAAGCTGATAAGGGTTCGTGTTGTATAATCATGTGTACTAAACAGTCATAGTTTAAATCTCAAGCCTCAGACTGATGCAATTAAACAAATCCATACAAGAAAATAAAATATAACCCATGTGCGATAAGCAGTAACCTGACTATCACCTACAAGATCAGGGCAGGATGGCAGAGTGCATACAGTACCGACTTCTTGCACAGTAGGTCGTGGGTTCGACCCCCGACCGACTCATACCAATCACTTAATGTTACACATTTCTGGCACTGCGCAGACTGGTTGATTCAGTCACGATAATCTGACTGATTCATGTCATGGTGCCATCGTGCATGATATCCCAGTAAGGAAGCACTATAAAGGTGACATGTGTGCCTCGTCACAATTTGGTGTCCCTCGTGAAATGATCCGAGATGTTGCAACACAAACAGCCCTTTACACCAGTTCAGTAAAACACATGAGTTACACAAGGCAGCCACATACGATGTTCACACCAGTCATGCATTACAGCGATGTATAACACACATGAATTATACAAGACAGGCTCATACAATGTTCACACCAGTCATGCATTACAGCCACATATAACACACACATGAGTTAGACAAGACAGCCACATACAATGTTCACACCAGTCATGCACTACAGCCACATATAACATACACATAAGTTAGACAAGACATCCACATACAATGTTCACATCAGTCATGCATTACAACCACATATAACATACACATGAGTTACACAAGGCAGCCACATACGATGTTCACATCAGGCATGCATTACAGCCACATATAACATACACATGAGTTACACAAGGCAGCCACATGCAATGTTCACACCAGTCATGCATTACAGCCACATATAGCACACACATGAGTTACACAAGGCAGCCATATATGATGTTCACACCAGTCATACATTACAGCCATGTATAACACACATGAGTTATACAAGGCAGCCACATACAATTTTCACACCAGTCATGCATTACAGCCACATATAGCACACACGAGTTACACAAGGCAGCCACATACAATGTTCACACCAGTCATGCATTACAGCCATGTATAACAGACGCATGACTTACACAAGGCAGTCACATATGATGTTCACACCAGCCATGCATTACAGCCATTTATAACACACATGAGTTACACAAGGGAGCCACATACAATGTTCACACCAGTCATGCATTACAACCACATGTAACACACACATGAGTTAGACAAGGTAGCCATATACAATGTTCACACCAGTCATGCATGACAACCACATATAGCACACATGGGTTACACGAGACAGCAACATACAATGTTCACACCAGTCATGCATTACAGCCACATATAACACACACATGAGTTACACAAGGCAGCCACATACAATGTTCACACCAGTCATGCATTACAGCCATATAATATACACATGTGTTACACAAGGCAACCACATACAATGTTTACATCAGTCATGCATTACAACCATGTATAGCACACATGAGTTACACAAGGCAGCAACATACAATGTTCACATCAGTCATGCATTACAGCCATGTATAAAACACATGAGTTACACAAGGCAGCCATATACAATATTAACATCAGTCATGCATGACAGTCACATATAACAGATACACAAGAGTTATGCAATGCAGCCATATGCAATATTAACAATTTTGCATGGCTGAAAGTGAAACCTCACATGGCAATACGCCTGGTATCCTTAGTCACACAAGCCACTGACTGCTGCACATGATAGTCGCACATGTACACAGTGTCTACCTTACACTCCACGCTTACTTTAGTGTTGACACTTCTACCACTAATAAACCCTGTTTAATAATTTTCCCCGATACTGACCTAATTAACTGACAACACTTAACCCACGACGTAATTGTGCCATGTGCCGCGTATGTAAAGATAGCTGTTAACAAGTGACAGATTAACCAGCAGGACAATTTCTTTTTGTTTAATTGGTTAATTTAATTCAAGACCAAAGCAATTATCTAGAATTGATTGTACGTATCTACCGTAGATAATGATGCACTTATTAACTATTTGCCGCCACATGGAAGGGAATACTGGGGCAATTTAATAGAACCTGTTACTGCAGAAGCCTATGGTCACAGAGTTTTGGCGTGCTTGCCAAAACTAATTTGACATGTTTACACTTCAAATATCTCAAAAGTTAGCCATTTAAAATAAAAGTTAGTTCAAACTAAAGTAAGGTGAATTATGACAATCAATTTAATATATTTATCTCAGAAAAATGACGGAAACTGAAAACCATCGGACTATGCAACTTTAATAGGATAGGGAAAGGACTGGTTAGGTTAGTGTCAGGATAATGTGACTGAGTGATATACTGGGTCATGGTGCCAGCAGCCTGATTTCCCAGTGGGACAGCACTATAAAGTCAAGATAAAAACTGCATGCCCAACCCTGATTTTTATTTCAAAAGGACGTCACCAATTTAATTGGCGGGGGGGGGGGGGGCTTCGGCTGAATAGGCTTAAACCTCGGGTCCCGGAGGGGAGTGTGGCCTGGGAGCATACAAGAAAATGGTTTAATTAAATGTACTAAAGCTCAGCCTAGGAGCCGGTGGTATTTAATCCGCCACTGCTGTTAACCTGAACATTACAGGATGGTTGTCCTTACCCAGCAACACGGCAGTACAGGATTTTATAGTTATACTTTTTGTGTCTTTGTTTCCAGCAAATGAGCGAGACTTCGCGGTCCGACGCCGCTCCACGACCAACCAAGAAGTCGTTTTTCCAGAAGTTGAGGCGGTAACACAGGATGAAAGAGCTGCAGATTGGCTGCGTTATAGGCCAGATTAGCAGCTGTAGATTGTGTACATTGTGTTAAAAGCTGCACATCGTGCACAGTGTGTTAGATGCTACAGACTGTGCACATTGTGTTAAAAGCTGCAAAATGTGTACATTGTGTTAAAAGCTGCAGATTGTGCACAGTGTGTTAGATGCTACAGACTGTGCACATTGTGTTAAAAGCTGCAAAATGTGTACATTGTGTTAAAAGCTGCAAAATGTGTACATTGTGTTAAAAGCTGCAAAATGTGTACATTGTGTTAAAAGCTGCAGAGTGTGCACATTTTGTTAAAAGCTGCAGATTGTTCACATTGTCTTAAAACCTGCACATTGTGTTAAATGCTGCAGATTGTGCAACTTGTGTTAAAAACTATTGTGCGCATTGTGTTAAAAGCTGCAGATTGCGCACATTGTGTTAAAAGCTGCAGATTGCAGACATTGTGCTATATGTTGTAGATTGTGCACTTTGTGTTAAATGCTGCAGATTGTACACTTTGTGTTAAAACCTGCAGATTGTACACTTTGTGTTAAACGCTGCAGATTGTGCACATTGTGTTAAAAGCTGCAGATTGTACACTTTGTGCTATATGTTGTAGATTGTGCACATTGTGTTAAAAGCTGCAGATTGTGCACTTTGTGTTAAACGCTGCAGATTGTACACTTTGTGTTAAAACCTGCAGATTGTACACTTTGTGTTAAACGCTGCAGATTGTGCACATTGTGTTAAAAGCTGCAGATTGCAGACATTGTGCTATATGTTGTAGATTGTGCACTTTGTGTTAAATGCTGCAGATTGTACACTTTGTGTTAAAAGCTGCAGATTGTACACTTTGTGTTAAACGCTGCAGATTGTACACTGTGCTACAAGCTGCAGATTGTGCACTTTGTGTTACAAGCTTCATATCGTGCACATTGTGTTAAAAGCTGTAAATTGTACACACTGTTAAAACTGCAGAATATGCACTTTATGTAAAAAGTTATGTTAATAATAGCTTAGGCTGGTTCAGTCGATCATATCTATGCAACATCAGTTGGATTGTGTCCAGACAGGTGAAACAGAGATTGTCCGCTTGTGTTTATAGCTTAGTTCGCATTTATCTAGGCAACAGGGCAGTCAGTCATGTACAGGTGTGTGATAGCAGTGCCTGCAGATTGGCCCACCAAGCATTATCTCGCTTGTATCTATGCAAACAAAACAATTGGCCACCTACAGGTGGGCAGGAGCAGATTGTACGCTTAGGTTAATAGCGTATCTATCCATGGTACGCCATGGTTACTGACAGTCGTGACTTACTCATGTGCTGTCACCAGTGCCGGATTTACCTATAGGCTTGGCAGGCTGAACTCTAGGACCTCAAATTCTAGGGGTGCTCCGGCCAAGGTGTATAATATTGTTGACGCTGTCATAGACCTTTGGGAGGGGCCTCACAAGTGGAATAGCCGAGGGCCCCTCCCCATCTACACTGAATAGAACAGAGACATCATTGTGGACTATGGGTAGGTGTCACGTGACAGGCCCAATAATAATAGAACGGTGGCACCTGCATGGACAGGTTTTACCTTAAGGTGAAGCTTTCCTGTTGGTTTCTTTGTAATCTAATGCCATATGATATCTAGTAACCTAATTTTTATTTTAAAGCTGCATAGTCTGAAAAAAGCATCAAATTTACAAACCGAAAAATTCACACGGATTTGATCCTGACTTAGATACTGGTGCATTTATTAAGCAGTTGTTACTGAATTGAAGGGAATAATTAAGAGTTAATACTGAAGCCTATGGTATAGGAGTTTTTACTTGTTTTCCCGAATTAATTTTGCATGTTTGCACTTCATATATCCAAAATTAGC
The DNA here is from genome assembly GCA_030323885.1 of Branchipolynoe longqiensis. NCBI lineage: Eukaryota > Metazoa > Annelida > Polychaeta > Phyllodocida > Polynoidae > Branchipolynoe > Branchipolynoe longqiensis. The sequence goes on along the minus strand of CM059191.1, from coordinate 105,741,652 downwards.
CATTTAAAATAAAAGTTACTTCAAACTCAAGTAACGTACATTAAAACGATCAATCTCAGAAAATAGAGATTTAAAACCATCGGACTATGCAACCTTAACCAATGGAAAGGCTCCGGACATAAAATATGACAAGTCTGAAATCGCTGGTATTGATTTGTAAAAATGACATCATGGAAGGCTGACGTCATAATGAAAGTCTGACGTCGCAATGAAAGGAAGTAGAGCTTATGACTTCACTGAGTGTTGGGAGTGCGCCTCATGAAATGGTTTTGTACTACACTGAGAGAATGTGAACCGGGTTTTTAAAACTACGTATTATTTTACTGTTGCACAATAATTGGTGGATAATATGTAACTTGTACATTTTATTGTTTCTAACAAATCCTACAAAGACTAACTAGAATGGTTTCTATATTTGCTTATATTTAGTTGGGATAACGGACTCATGGTGCACATGACAAGTTTATATTTATAATGTTTGTAGCACCGAGTGTGGCTGCATACACCCGGTGAAGAAGTATCGGTGTTGAAGCGTATGCATACCCATGGCTTAGTCGGGCATGGCACTGGACTGAGAACGAGACTAGCCGAACGAGTTCGACTCCTTATTAGCATGCAGCTAACTACTGCGGTACACGTGTAGACAACCCTGTTGGGTACTGGTGACCCGTACGGGGGATAATGCCCATACTAGTATGGCTAGATGCTGTACTCTCTACAGCACTTCAGTAGGTCATGTCCGGTCATAAGATCCTACAAATGCACCTATTCCACCTCCACCTGCATCTGAAGATGCAATCCAAATCAGGGGCCCAGCTGGGGATTTTTGGGGGGGATGCAGATGGAATAAAAATGCTATTGGAATAAAGCGCGATAGAATAAAATTCTATTAACTAGAAACACCAGAGCGTCTTCACCCGCCTCGTTGAGCCGCCATTGCACGAGGTGAAGGTTCCGGTAGTTGCTGATATAGATTGATCAAAGTGCCCGTCTACCCGTGTAACATTGCGGTACTTGGCTGGTGTGGCTTGAGATGGCTGCAGTGACCTTCCCATGACGCCCTTCCCGTTCTACATTCCTGACATGTGCCTGGCAGTACCTTCCAGTTGTTCCTTGTCTCCCGCCTTCCCATGGCAACTTGTAGTGGTCCCTCCTGTGTTGTATTTGCATAGCGTCTTGTAGTCCCTTCCCATAGTACCTTGTGGTGCCTACCTGTGCTGTATTTGTATAGTGTCTTGTAGTCCCTCCCCATAGTACATGTGCTGTATTTGCATAGTGTCTTGTAGTCCCTTCCCATAGTACCTTGTGGTGCCTTCCTGTGCTGTATTTGTATAGTGTCTTGTAGTCCCTTCCCGTAGTACCTTGTGGCGCCTTCATGTGTTGTATTTGCATAGTGTCTTGTAGTCACTTCCCATAGTACCTGCCCATAGTACCTTGTGGTGCCTTCCTGTGCTGTATTTGTATAGTGTCTTGTAGTCCCTTCCCGTAGTACCTTGTGGCGCCTTCATGTGTTGTATTTGCATAGTGTCTTGTAGTCACTTCCCATAGTACCTGCCCATAGTACCTTGTGGTGCCTTCCTGTGCTGTATTTGTAGTGTCTTGTAGTCCCTCCCCATAGTACATGTGCTGTATTTGCATAGTGTCTTGTAGTCCCTTCCCATAGTACCTCGGGGTGCCTTCCTGTGTTGTATTTGTATAGTGTCTTGTAGTCCCTTCTCATAGTATCTTGTGGTGCCTTCCTGTGTTGTATTTGCATAGTGTCTTGCAGTCCCTTCCCATAATACCTCGTGGTGCCTACCTGTGCTGTATTTATATAGCGTCTTGCAGTCCCTTCCGATAGTACCTTGTGGTGCCTACCTGTGTGGTATTTGTATAGCATCTTGCAGTCCCTTCCGATAGTATCTTGTGGTGCCTACCTGTGCTGTATTTGTATAGCGTCTTGCAGTCCCCTCCCATAGTACCTTGTGGCGCTTACCTGTGCTCTATTTGTATAGCGTCTTGCAGTCCTTTCCGATAGTACCTTCCTGTGCTGTATTCCAGTCTCCAATGTCCCCCCGTACACCGTATCTTGCAATGCCTTCCACATTCTTTCACCCTCCCATGGCACAATGCAGTGTCTTCCCATGATATCTTGTTCCTGAAATGACTCGCTTAACTGTGGTGCTGTTAACAATTATTTACTGTTCAAATAAGTATTTGACCAATTCCATGAATTAAATCCATTGTAGTGTACATATAGCTAAAGTGTATTTTCAATTTACTCAAGCTAATTTAATCAATCATGCACACATATGTGCATATAGGTAGTCCAAAGTGCGTGCAACAGCAGTCCACTTAGCTGAATTTACCTTGTTTAAGTGGATTTTCATTGAAAGATATCCCAGGTGTTTGTGATCCAATTTCAATAAGGAATATATCAAAATAAGGTTCCATGTCTTTGCCTACATGATTGTGTAATGAGTTTGATGATAACCTGACAAAATTAATTAATTAATCTTGATCCATTAAGTACCTACTGACATCAACTTAGGCAGTGCTATGAAGTGGGTGACCTCCACTCTACATGCCCTATTCCAACACCAAGTATTGGACGTACCTGCATGGGCCTACAGGCTATTTGAAACCTAGACCAATCAATAGGACTGATACTTAACTTCATTTACATATCCAAAATGGCCACTTCTGACTTCCTAAAGGCATGAAGACGTTGATCAAAGTTGTTTTTCAAGTAATTTCTTCTACAAGCCCATCATACAATGTAAGTTAATAGCTATTCATATGCCCAACACCAAGCTGCTGAAACTGGTGAAAACGGCCATATCCGATGATTCTATGCTGTCACTCGAGTAAACAAGGGCAGGTGATGGGCCTGTATAATACCCCAGTCACACGAGAGGCAGCGTTCGCCGCCAACCTCCCTATGCCCAAAAGGACGCCAACCACCCAGCGTTCCATTCGATACAGTGATTCAAATACGTTGTAGGCGCCAGGTCGGCGCCGACCACATGGTGACTGCAGCATCCAATGGCAATTCGCCAACCCAGGGCAGTGCCAGGGCGGGGCCAAGGCGCCAACCATTTTGAATGGCGCCGCCGGAACAGGGCGCAAGGAGGTTGCACGTGCAGCAGCAGCAACCTCCTTGCGCCCAAAATTTCCGAAATGGCCGCCGGGAGGTTGGCGATTTCGCGGCGCCAGGACTCAATGAGGGCATAAGGAGGGCGCAAGGAGGAGGTTTTGACGTCGCGAATCGATCGTTAGCGAACGCAGGCCTCGTGTGACTGGGGTATACGATACTTGGCCAGCGACCAAGTTTCTTAATTCTTCACATTTAGATTGCTCTACAAATTAAGCATTTATCTCTGATAATTTATAAAAGTGTACCACATGGTACCGCTTATAATTCTGATTATTTTGGTATGTCATAAAAAGTGATAGGACAAGTTGAACAAGAGTTTTGGTTTTATACAGATTTTATGATTGACAGTCAGTAGAAATTGGTGAAATTAGCAAATTTAACCTTGAATTTCTTAAAGTTGCCTGGTCCAATGAAATATAATTTTGTCAAAATTAAAACAGCTACTTACATTTGATCCTATATATCCAACTTAGATACTGGTGTATTAGCTAATGATTTGGGACAGCATATATACAGAATAACCAGTGAATTTATAACCTTACCCCTTTGGACACTCACTTTGAAACATCCATTATGCAGGGGGCCCAATAACTAATTAGGTTAATCTCGTGACCTCATTAGCCTCCCTGGACCAACTAGGCCTACTGTGCAGGACCATAGAGGGGAAGGGGAAATGAGGTGGATGTCCCCCCCCCCCCCCCACTCCATGTTGGATATTCAATGCCGTTTGATCAATTCTTTAAATATAATTAATCAATTTGGGTAATTTAAATTTTGGAAATTTTACATTTGTCAATTAAAATTGCATCTGCCATCGGGACTATGCATGGTATGAGGGAGGATGAGACATGGATGACATAACCCTAACAGTAAATAATAACAGAGCAATACTATTTACATGAGAAATACAAGCAGTACACATATCCTTGGCGGTCTAAATGTATGTGATGATCCGCACTCATGTGTTTTGCGCGCATGCGTTTGAAATTTATCAGTTACACTGTATATAAAAGGAAAACGTTTTTTTGGTCTGGAATGTAAAAAGGAGTCAACCATATGGAGTGAGATGTGCATTTGAAAGTTTTTTGACTTTTAGATCTTTTGTATTTGCTAATGCAGCAGCCGTTACATGCTGGCCACATCAGCTGGGACTGAGCATTAATAGTTTGATGAGATCCGCCGCAAATACACAGGTTTCCGGTTTTAATGCTATGATGGCAGCAGCCATACTGGTTGTGCCTCTGCGTTATCGTTTGGACGGGATCCATCGCAAATGCGCCGGGTTCTGCGCTTAATGCTATGATGGCAGCAGCCATATTCTATGATCCAGCAAGACCTGATCCGCCGCAAATGCGCAGATCTCCAAGTTTAATGCTATGATGGCAGCAACTGTTCTGGTCATGCGTTATCGTTTGGACGGGATCCATTGCAAATGTGCCAGGTCCTGGGCTTAACACTACGATGGCAGCAGCCATTCCGCAGCATATACACTGGCGAATGGCTCGGGATCGCAGATTGTGCAGTTTGTCATAGGTGAGTGTAGAAACTGATATGGAACTATGACCCCAGGCCGTCCTCTGACGCAAACGCTGTGGAACGGTGCATTTGCGATGGATCCTGTCCAAACATTTTACAACGATTTACTGCTGCATTTACTTTGATTATGTGTAATAACGACAAAGCATTATTTAGAGGGAAACACCAAGTGTCAGTAAGAATACACAATCTGGTAAATTTCTAATTCAATGTAATAGCATGTCCTGGATTGTTTTTATAAATGTTTAGTTTTACCAGGCAGGACACGATGTTCAAAGTACCACTGTGATTAGATACGTGAATGGTGGGTGCATTTATTCCAGCATGCAGCATGTGTTAATAGGACTAAAGCAGGCTAAGACAACAATCCCACCTGGAGAAAGCCCCCATTCAGATAAGTGCTAGGCTCGTGGTGCATTTCAACACTTGCAAATTCCTGAACAGAATGTGACTCACAATTGAGAATGAGTTTTACTTCGCCCACACTTGCAGCTTTGTATTTGTCAACTTGTTAGAACAATGAAGGTAACAAATGTCGTTTTCTTCAAGACAGTGTGTGTGCGCGTGCGCGTGCATGCGTGCGCGCGTGCATGGGTAGAGTGCAGTAATGTGAAATGCCCCTCAGAGTGATCTAATAAATCAAACAAGTTACCGAGTGTCATCTTCAATTAGTTCACGTATTGCCAGATTCGTAGACCAGAGGGGGTGGTTGAATGAGTTGAGCGTCCGTTGGTAGTTCATGGGATTCAAACCTTGGTCGAGTCAAATCAATGACGTAAAAATGTATACTTGTCGCTTCCTAGCCAGGTACTCAGTATTATTAGGATAGGGAAAGGACTGGTTGGGTTAGTGTCAGGATAATGTGAGTGGGATATCAGGTGCTGGTGGTCTACTCTCCCAGTGGGGTTGCCATGAGTGTGCAGTCAGAAGTCGGTACCTGTCCTGATATGAACTTAGATGTTGGCAGGACGTAAAAACTTAACCAACCAGGTTGGTTCTACCTATTACTTATTAGCGAGGTAAACGTGATTGGTTGGAGCCGACTCTCGGGCCGCACAGTCATCACCCAACTGACCATCAGCATAATCAGCGCAGCAACCAGGAAGACCCAACCAGCGCGCGGATAACCTACACCATATCACAATGGAATACAATCTAGGCAAAACTGTCAGTTACACTACTACCACCAACTCCTGGTTCTGCCAGTACATAGATCAATTATACATATAGTCCAAGCTCTATTACTAAATATGCATTCAAAATATGACAAAATTTGGAAATCAGTATCACACGACTACTATAATTATGACGGGTCATTATATATCAACGAAAAATGAGAGCGACTTTAAAGGGTCCATTTAGGGATTTAAAAACAATTGTTACCATGGTATTGTACGGGTTTTCGTTTGGAACTCAAATAAAACGATCGATATAGGGGAGTGGTTGATTAGAGGTTTTACAGTGTAGTAGTCTGTACATGAGCTCGACTACCACGCGGTAGCGGCGGAGACTATGCCGCACACCTACAGTTACACTGAACTGCGCTAGGTGGCGGCAGGCTAGCCACCGGGCAGACCCCGACCTGGCTGCCCTCTACTGCGTGTGGCTAGCTCTCCCTCCCCCCCCCCCCCCCACACACACCCCTAGAGTCGATGTAGGACCCGGTGAGTCAGATGACTGTGGACACCGCGGAGAGCAGATTGGTTCAATAAACCAAGGTGAAGCGTACTCCTATTGGATCTTGCCATTCTTCCGTGTGGGCGTGGCAGGGTGAGAGTCGGAGGGCCGTGGGCCATTACAACTGTATAAACAATCTGAAGTCAGTTTCCAGTGAGTGTTTATCTATTGGCATGGAGCTGAACTGTGTTTTTAAAACCAACATAAGAAGGGGGCCACTTTTTAACATGACTTTTTTTTAAAGTAGTGCGCTATATTTAGCTTATTAAATTGTAATTTACTGTAATGTCCATTACCCAGCCTTTCGATACTTTTTCTAGTTTTGCTAACTTAGTATTGCTGGGATAACTCGGGCGTTTCATGAGAATTTGTGCCTTTTATTAAAGTTTCATGGTCCGATGGCATTTGAATTTTTGTCTTATTTTTTAGATAAATATATCAAATTGATCGTTACAAGCTACTAATCATTAGTCCGGAGCGATTTTGATTAAAGATGATTAGTTTTGAAGTAATATGAGCTGAAAGAACCAAAAATAATTTCGACAAGCTTGCCAAAAGTCATGTGGCTATGACCCAGATGGTCATCTCGCGGTGACTACGTGATGTGAGATGACCTGGAACCTTACAGGACTGTAGGTAGGTATTTCTGTTTGAGATTGGCACATTCTGGGAAAGGATTAGTGCCATAGGCCCATGTCACTAGGGTTTTGAACAAAATATAATGTGTGTCTGTTGTCTGCTTGTGTCTGTCTATGTATGTATCTATGTGTGTGTCTGTCTGTGTGTATTTCTGTGTGTTTCTGTGTATGTGTGTAGGTGTCTGTGTGTGTCTGTCTCTGTGTATGTATGTCTGTGTGTGTATGTGTGTGTGTATGTATGTGTGTGTCTGCCTCTGTCTGTGTGCGTCTGTCTATGTGTCTCTGTCTGTGTGTGTCTCTCTCTGCAAAGTCAGGTCGGGTGTATGTGTGTCTGTGTATGTCGGATGTGTGCATGCCTGTGTGTTTCTGTGTCTGGTGTGCTGTCTGTCTGTGTCTATCTATGTGTGTCTGTGTGTGTGGTAATGTCCGTGTATGTCTGTCTGTGTATATCTGTGTATATGTATGTGTGTGTGTCTGCCTCTGTCTGTGTGCATCTGTCTGTGTGTGTGTCTCTCTCTCTCTGCAAAGTCAGGTCGGGTGTATGTGTGTCTGTGTATGTCGGGTGTGTGCATGTATGTGTTTCTGTGTCTGTGTGTGTTGTCTGTGCATGTCTGTCTATCTGTGTATATGTGTGTGTGTATGGGTGTCTGTCTGTGTATGTCTGTATGTGTGTGCATGTATGTGTGTCTGCCTCTGTCTGTGTGCGGCTTTCTATGTGTCTCTGTGTGTGTCTCTCTCTGCAAAGTCAGGTCGGGTGTATGTGTGTCTGTGTATGTCGGGTGTGTGCATGACTGTGTGTTTCTGTGTCTGGTGTGCTGTCTGTGCATGTCTGTCTGTGTGTGTCTGTATATGTGTGTATATGTATGTGTGGTAATGTCTGTGTGTGTATGTATGTGTGTCTGTATGTATATGTATGTGTGCATGTCTGTCTCTCTGTCTGTCTGTGTATGTCTGTGTGGCTCTCTCTGCAAAGCCAGGTCAGGTGTATGTGTGTCTGTGTATGTTGGGTGTGTGCATGTATGTGTGTTTCTGTGTATGTGTGTGCTGTCTGTGCATGCCTATCTATGGGTGTCTGTCTGTGTGTGTATGTATGTCTGTGTGTGTATGTCTGTATGTGCGTGTATGTCTGTGTGTATATCTGTCTCTGTAAAGTCAGGTCAGGAAACACACAGACACATACACATCCACCTCATATCCCCTTCCCCTCTATGGCCCTGCTCAGTAGGCCTACTTTTTTTTAATTTAAATTTTTTTTTTTTTTTATTGAGGCTGTATTTATACTGTCCATACTTAGTTGTGTGGAGGCTAATGAGGTCACTAGATTGGCCTAGTTGGTTAATGGCCTCCCTGCATAATGGGTGTTTCAAAGTGAGTGTCTAAAGGGGTGAGCTCATAAATTCACTGGTTATTCTGTATATGCTGTCCCAAATCATTAGCTAATACACCAGTATCTAAGTTGGATATATAGGATCAAATGTAAGTAGTTGTTTTAATTTTGACAAAATTATATTTCATCGGACCATGCAACTTTAAACTAAATTTATGTACAAATGCCGATAGTAGAAATTGATGTATTTTAAAGTTTTGATCAAGTACAAAGGCTGCTTTTGTGACGAAAGTGTCTCGTTCAAATTGTAAATCCTGTTTCGTGTGGTCACAAACTAATTGCAATGCACTCTGGGTGTGAACCATTTGATACACAACCCTTGCTGGCAGAATACACAGAGGCTTTTTGTCATTTTCTGGGATAGTAAGACATGTGTGCAGATTGAACTTCGCAGACATTAATTGTTTACTAACACTTTGATACTACATATCCAACTTAGATACTGGCGCAAGTACTAAGTCTTTCTTGCTGCATGACAGTCAAACCAAGTTACGTTTTCACTTCAAATATCTACAAAGTTAGGCATTTAAAATAGTTACTTCTACTGACTTTATATCCGGGTAACATCCAAGGTCATATTTATAGTGTCACTTCGTAATTTTAGGCATAATAGCCTGTGTATATGACCTTGTAGTGGTCATGTGGCGAGGACTATCACATAATAGCCTGTATATATGACCCATTTGTACACATTGTAGTGGTCATGTGGCAATGACTATCACATAATAGCCTGTATATATGACCTGTCTGTACACATTGTAGTGGTCATGTGGCGAGGACTATCACATAATAGCCTGTATATATGACCCGTTTGTACACATTGTAGTGGTCATGTGGCGAGGACTATCACATAATAGTCTGTATATATGACCCGTTTGTACACATTGTAGTGGTCATGTGGCAAGGACTATCACATAATAGCCTGTATATATGACCTGTCTGTACATATTGTAGTGGTCCTGTGGCGAGGACTATCACATAATAGCCTGTATATATGACCTGTCTGTACATATTGTAGTGGTCATGTGGCGAGGACTATCACATAATAGCCTGTATATATGACCTGTCTGTACATATTGTAGTGGTCATGTGGTGAGGACTATCACATAATAGCCTGTATATATGACCTGTCTGTACACATTGTAGTGGTCATGTGGCGAGGACTATCACATAATAGTCTGTATATATGACCCGTTTGTACACATTGTAGTGGTCATGTGGCAAGGACTATCACATAATAGCCTGTATATATGACCTGTCTGTACATATTGTAGTGGTCCTGTGGCGAGGACTATCACATAATAGCCTGTATATATGACCTGTCTGTACATATTGTAGTGGTCATGTGGCGAGGACTATCACATAATAGCCTGTATATATGACCTGTCTGTACATATTGTAGTGGTCATGTGGCGAGGACTATAACATAATAGTCTGTATATATGACCCGTTTGTACACATTGTAGTGGTCATGTGGCAAGGACTATCACATAATAGCCTGTATATATGACCTGTCTGTACATATTGTAGTGGTCCTGTGGCGAGGACTATCACATAATAGCCTGTATATATGACCTGTTTGTACACATTGTAGTGGTCATGTGGCGAGGACTATCACATAATAGCCTGTATATATGACCTGTCTGTACACATTGTAGTGGTCATGTGGCGAGGACTATCACATAATAGTCTGTATATATGACCCGTTTGTACACATTGTAGTGGTCATGTGGCGAGGACTATCACATAATAGCCTGTATATATGACCTGTCTGTACATATTGTAGTGGTCCTGTGGCGAGGACTATCACATAATAGTCTGTATATATGACCCGTTTGTACACATTGTAGTGGTCATGTGGCGAGGACTATCACATAATAGCCTGTATATATGACCTGTCTGTACATATTGTAGTGGTCATGTGGCGAGGACTATCACATAATAGCCTGTATATATGACCTGTCTGTACACATTGTAGTGGTCATGTGGCGAGGACTATCACATAATAGTCTGTATATATGACCTGTCTATGCAGGTATTGCAGGCATAGCAATACCTCAGGGAGTTTGACGCCCCTGCCCTGCAGAGTAGTAAACCACTGCCTTGTGGTAGAGGTTCTTGACAGAACCGAAGGCTAAGGGAATAAACCCTAAACAGAAAACCATGTCACTGTGGCAGCAATAAGGGCGGTTGATGTATGGAACTCCCAACATCTCCCGACCAGCCACTGCAGGGACAAATAGTTTTGTGCCTGTCTTGACACGTTCTTGCCGGTGTGAAACCTTTATTTGCTCCCCGAGAGAGTGCCGCTGGTAACTTGCAAAAGCCAGCAGCAATTCAACACTTTTGCAGGCAGCTTTCATGAAATGATATACAGTCCAGACAGAGCGATGCACACATTGTAGTGGTATGTGGCGAGGACTATCACACTAGAGTGAAGTATCTCAAACTTAAAACCAGCAGACTAGCGAAGATTCACCTGACCTCGTTTCACAACTTAATTCATTTAATACATCTGCCATAGTCAGGTAAATCTACAACTTAAAATTAATTTATATAAGTGGTAAGAACCCAAATTTTGTCGTGCACATTGTATCTATGCAGTAACAAATATTTTACTTAATGCACTAGCAGTAGGTACTCCAAACTGATTTGTGAAATGTATGTGAAGTGGGCGGGACTACTCGACCTCATTTTGCGCGGGCGCGCATTTTGCACGGGCGCGCATTTTGCGAGGCAGGGTTCCCTGCTGTAAAGCGTTGCTTGGATACGTCGATTGTGACTATCCTAGCAACGATAGAAGGTCAGGCCTTTGGAGCCAGACCCATCGGACGTGTTTTTGCATGCTCCGATGTTTTAGCCGATATGTAGGATTTTATTGTCGAAATTCCAAACTTATTTAACTTAAAGTTGCATGGTCCAATGGCACTTGAATTTTTGTCCTATTTTTTTTAGATAAATATATCAAATTGATCGTTACAAACTACTAATCATTAGTCCGGAGTGATTTTGATTAAAGATGATTAGTTTTGAAGTAATATGAGCTGAAAGAACCAAAAATAATTTCGACAAGCTTGCCAAAAGTCCTGTGGCTATGACCCAGATGGTCATCTCGCACTGACCACGTGATGTGAGATGACCTGCCGCCATATGCATTGGGCGGTGTTGGCGGCTTGTGGTGCTAACCCTGTAACACGGGGTAGCTACCTCCGTGTAAACGTGCCGGCTGGTGGTGTGGGTGGTGTGAACAGGTCAAGTGAAAACACTACAGGTAATAAAGGAAAACAGGGTAAGAAGGAAAAGTAAGAGAGTGAGACTCTCTGGTTTATTGCTTATATAGGTTCTCAAGATTCAAGATGGCCGTTGTCACATGATCCTATTAATCAATCAGAGTACAATGCAGTGGTCACATGACTCACTCCTCCAATCAGAGTACAATGCAGTGGTCAATGATCATAACAATACCATGTGGGGGGGGGAGGGGGCATGTGAGGTGACTCTTCCAAAGAGTGTTCTTTGTCAAACTCGGAAGTGACACTCCCTCTCAAAGACTATTCAATATACAAGTTCTATACCTAATGAATAATAGTTTACCAAGTTCACACATCCTCTATATGTCTTTGGGTTTTTATAATTTAACATTTATCATTATATAGACAGTTTGTAATTTACTATAGTAACTTCACCTCGGTTCACATGTATTATATCGGACAATTTTACATCCGGTTATCAGGGGCGTCGCGAAGTGTGTCACGCGGTATGCGTGGTGGCCTAGACGGTGAGTGATAGCGGGCACGGGTGTTTCACAATATTTCCGCTGGTGCCGCAGCGTCGTAAGCATCGGTTTGATTTGTGGTGCTGTTTTGTCGATTTGCGGCTTCACAGGGGTTATTATTGTCTCGCTTTGTCCTTGAATGTGAAATAAATCAACTTTAGCCGTGTCAAAAAAAAAACATTTCCCCCATGCGAGTGGTTTTTGAGCGCTTGTGATTTAGGTTTTTCGCTGTAACTTGTTGCCGGCCGGTCACGTGAACGCGTGTTGTTATCCGTTTGGAACAGCGTGACACATGTGTGGTTAACGTACACAAGAATCATCAAACCGAAACGCTATTACAGCTACTACCACTAATACTTCTTCATAGACAGAGGAAAACAGACAGAGACAAGTGTCAACCACAACAAGTGTCAACTGTAATTGACAAAAAGTCTCATACTGACACTGCCATCCCGTTCATCTACTTGAGACAGACTGTCACTACCACTCACAACGACTCACTACGACTCCGTGCCAAACTTTCACTATGACTCAGTGCTACACATACTTCTGCTACTATGGCTTTTCAGGTGTCAGGTTGTGCCACCAAGCGCCCGAGGAAGGCCAATTACGGGGACCTAGAGATCCAAGTACTGCTCGACGAGGTTATGCTGGGCAGGGGCATCTTGTTCTCTGCTGTCAGTAATACCATCACCCTCCAAGAGAAAAACCTTGCGTGGGACAGAGTTGTGGACGCCATCAACGCGTGTGGCAATGCTAGGCGCTCATGCTCTGAGGTGAAAGAAAAGTGGAAGACTTTGAAGTCGGAGGTCCTCAACCGACAGAGGAGGGCCATGGAGACGGGAGGAGGGCCCCCCACACGTCCACCCCCCTACGATGAGAGCGTCCAAAAAATAATAGGGTTGCAGTCAAACCTCTACAAGGGGGTCACCGGTGAGTATCTTGGTAACAATAATTAACCCGCGCTTATGGCAAGTTTTTTGTATGCACTATTACCTGCAAAGAATAACACAAGTCTTCTTTCTTAATTAAAACATTTAATGCCATGTCAATTGCAATATCATTAATGAATGAACCCGCGCTTATAGTAAGTTTTTTGTATGCACTATTACCTGCAAAGAATAACACACGTCTTCTTTCTTAAGACTCAATGTAGTGTGAGTCATACACAATTATCTGCGAATTATCAAAGAATAACACAAGTCTTCTGTCTTAATTAAAACATTATAGCAAGTTTTTTGTATGCACTATTTGTATGCACCATTTGTATGCACTATTACCTGCCAAGAATAACACACATCTTCTTTCTTAAGACTCAATGTAGTGTGAGTCATACACAATTATCTGCAAAGATTTCCCCACGTCTTTGTGGCTTAATTAAAACATTTAATGTTGTCATCAATCGCAATATCAATTATTAGGTGATCCTAACTCTGTCCACCTCTATTGCAGTCTCCTGTCCGGACAGCTTTGCAAGTAAGTACATATAGTGCACTATGTGTACGAAATTGCTTACCAACTTCAGCGAATATTTTTGGGTTACCTCAAGTGGTACACAGTTTCTGAGAATGACCCATATATGGCCATAGTAGTATTTCTTACACGCTTGTTGCCTATAAATGCTGTAACATATGTTTCACTATTTGTACCGCATTGGAAACCAACTTCACCGAACATTTTGTCATACGAGGTTATATACACCAATAACAATTTTGTTCGTCCAAATTTTTAACATCGCACACATAGCTATTTATTTAGTAGTATTTCATACTCGCGTGTTGCAGATAGAGGCCAAAGGCCCCTGCAGCTAACTACTGTTACTCTTACCCCACCCCCCACTGCCCGCCATGTCGATGCAGAGTACACATGACGTCCAGACTAAAAATCCCTATGTTGCATTTTTGCAGGGCCTTGTGATCAGCAGGTGGAACTGCCAGTGGAAACTGAGGTGGAGATAGGGTGGTGCGAGGCTGTCCCTGAATGCGAAGAAGACACATTGCTCACTTCCTTCACGCTTAGCCAGCCTGACTGTGGGGAGGCGACTACCATGTACCTGGCGAGCGTAACGCCACCTGTCACCTGTACGCCGACCCCAACAAGGCCTACCCAACCACGGCCCTTGGCAACAGGCCCTGCGTCTAGTTCAGCCAACACGCTGTGTCGTGTAGAAACAGGTAAATAATATATGTGCTATGCCGCATTTACCTGATACAGAAATTACAACACCCCTCCTCGATCAATCAATTTATCATTTAAATCATTATTCCCACCAAACTTAATCACCGTTAAATTTAGTCATACTAAATAGACACAGGCAGCACTATTAGCAGCCCACCCCTATTCATCCATTCCCTTCCCATAAACCAATGTGGGTGTCCACCTAGAAACTAATTTTCACCACATACTTACACACCACATGGTTGCCGACCAACCCATTAGTAAAACGAGCACGGGTTTGCGACCCGGAGCGGATATATATTTTACATATCTGATTCAAACTATATTCGCAACATACATATAATTATTTTTTCCAGAGGCCTCCACGGTGAGCGCAACCCCAGTGACTTTGAGGGACCCACGTTCGAGAAGACGCAGGAGGCTGGCACCACAAACAGAGGCGCCTACCGCGAACGACGAGCGTGCGTCGTTAATGCGACTGCTTGAAATAGGATTCCGGAAGAACCAAGCCAAGCTGGGTTTGATCGAAGACCAGCGTGAGGGCCAGAGGGCACAGACACTCCTGCTAGAAAGCCAGAATCGGCGGGAATTACTGGAAATTGCAAAGTTGGAGAGGGAGTTGGGCATCGGTGGCTGACAGAAAAGCAAAATAAAACTTCCCCCATAAGTGTATCCACGTTTTGTGTACCTCATTGTATTTACATGGTATCATAATTAGCATACATAGCGATACATTTACTATACATTTAGTTTAATCACTTCCTCACGGAAACGGACGTTGCAATGTAGTTAGCGCAGAATAAGGCACAAATTAGTTAGCTTTGCAGGCGCCTTCAGAAATAATTTTCGACTAGTCGCTGGCGCGCAGCTTTCCCAACCTGTGAACGCACTCTCTCTGACTGTCGGTAGTTGTGGGGCCGCTGGTCATAGGGTTCATCTCCATCATCTCCGTGTGGGTCATCCTCATTGTCTGAGTCCGAATCTGATGGCACGTCCAGGTTGAGGCTTGTGGCTTTGTTATGCAGAATCACACACGCAGTGATCACGCTGCAGGCTTTGACTGGGTCCAGCCGCAGCCGACGCAGACAGTGTCAGCGGCGTTTCAACAAGCCTATCGACCGTTCCACCACACACCTAGCTCGCTTGTGGCTGGTATTGTATGCCCTCTGTTGTGGTGAGTCTGGTTGCAGGAAAGGGGTGAATAACCAGTCGCGCAGCATATAGCCACTGTCCCCCAGCAGCAGGCCCGTGACCGGTTTCGCATCACCCTCGAACACCTCGAAGAGGTACGATTCGCGGAGTATACGCGCACCGTGAATGCTGCCAGGCCATTTTACGATGCAGTTTATGAAGCGCAGCTCGGCATCACAAATCACCTGGGGAAAAAAAGGGGGAGGTGGATGAAAGAAAGTACACAACACAAAGTCGACGACTGTGATATCGGCGATGTTAGCAATGAGTTGATAAAGTACTGCAGATATAAATGATCCATAGATGTCGCTAGTTAACTTAGGGAATATACCTAACAGAAAAGTTTAGAATATTAAAGCCATGAAATTTCTAATATAGGGAGTAGATATGTAGAATAACATGTACCTGCACATTGATGGAGTGGTAGTGTTTTCGATTAACAAACTCATGCTCATACTCCCCGGGTGACTGGATGCGGATCTGGGTTCCGTCGATGCACCCAAACACATTGGGGAACCCAAAGTTGGTGAAGATTTTATGCTTGGTGCGTTCAGCACCTTCCTGGCTTGGCAATTTCACCGTTTGGGGGAGTTGCAGTAACAGTGCTTCAGTCACACGAGGGATAGTCCGTGAGACGGTTGACTGGTCCACGCCAATCAATTCCCCGCAGACATCCTGGAAAGTGCCCGACGTGTAGAATCGCAGAGCGATCATAACCTGGAAGTAGATATGTGCAAGAAATGAGCAATTACGATACATTATAATTAATTAGGTGGTATAAGAAAGGAAATTATGTTTAAATGAGAGACCGTGTTTTGCGGACATTTCGGAAAGTCTAAGATCCTAATCAAATTGTACCACGAAGTAAATTGTTTAAAATATGAGAGAATTTATAGAATAACGTGCTTGGCAACAACTAATTTTGAACACAAAGTAACACTAAGGCCAACTACATGACATTGATTAATAAAATCGACGAGAACGGGGGAGATAAAGAAATCGCCTTTTGCTGTTATTAACCTACGGTATGCTTATATCAACACACAACCCATCCAAGCTGCAAAAATATAACCACATGAGAAGAATCATGTGAAATTTTATCTCCACAATTTCTGAACATGTACATTGTTCATCAATGATCTACCAGCAACTACCAGCAACTACCACTGATGCCGCTGTAGCAGTAAACAGCCACTTTGTCAGTGTCAACATTGTGATCAACAGTGTTGTCAACAAATGCGGAGCTTTTGTATTTAAATGATTTGAAATGGTAATAAATAGTTGTGAATGCTTCAATGGTTGAAATAACAGAATGTTCCCTACCTGCAGCAGGGGGGGGGGGGGGGGGGATCCCAGCCGGTTGGGCAGATCGATTTGCTGTGCCACAGAGTCAGTGAGCGCTAAAATGTCATGTCGCCGGAATCGATACTTCTTGAATATCTCGTGGTCATCATATTCGTCGAAAGGGTGTGTCCGATCCCGGTTTCTGTGTACTAAACGCCTCGCGAAGTATCTGCGATATATGAACAACTCCATCGTGCTGCCACTAACCTAACACTAGCACCGCTTTAAACCTGCTGTGGGCTGGGGTTAAATTCTCCGACTTTAGACCTCCGGTGTTTGCCTATCACTGCTCCATGCATCGAAAATTGTCCCCGCTAAACCAGAAATCCCGCTCTACCCGCGGTTTGGCTCGCTATTACCGCCCCATGCATATGGCCCCTGGAACCTTACAGGACTGTAGGTAGGTATTTCTGTTTGGAATGGCACATTCTGGGAAAGGATTAGTGCCATAGGCCCATGTGACTGTCACTATGGTTTTTAACTAAATATAATGTGTGTCTGTTGTCTGCTTGTGTCTGTCTATATGTATCTGTCTGTGTGTATATCTGTGTGTGTGTCTATCTGTGTGTTTCTGTGTATGTGTGGGTATGTATGTGTGTATGTGTCTGTCTGTCTGTGTGTATGTGTGCATGCATGTATGTGTGTATGTATGTATGTATGTATGTATGTATGTATGTATGTATGTATATGTGTGTATGCCTCTGTCTGTGTGTGTCTGTCTATGTGTCTCTGTGTGTGTCTCTCTCTCTGCAAACTCAGGTCGGGTGTATGTGTGTCTGTATGTCGGGTGTGTGCATGTCTGTGTGTTTCTGTGTCTGGTGTGCTGTCTATGCATGTCTGTCGGTGTCTATCTATGTGTGTCTGTCTGTGTGTATATGTATGTATGGTAATGTCTGTGTATGTGTATGTATGTGTGTGTCTGCCTCTGTCTATGTGTCTCTGTCTGTGTGTGTCTCTCTCTCTCTGCAAAGTCAGGTCGGGTCTATGTGTGTCTGTGTATGTCGGGTGTGTGCATGTATGTGTGTTTCTGTGTCTGTGTGTGCTGTCTGTGCATGTCTGTCTGTGTGTGTCTATCTATGTATGTCTGTCTGTGTCTGTGTGTATATATATATGTGTGTGTATGTCTGTCTGTATGTCTGTGTGTGTATGGGTGTCTGTCTGTGTATGTCTACATGTGTGTGTATGTATATGCGTGTTTCTGTGTCTGGTGTGCTGTCTATGCATGTCTGTCGGTGTCTATCTATGTGTATGTATGGTAATGTCTGTGTATGTCTGTCTGTGTGTATGTATGTGTGTGTCTGCCTCTGTCTATGCGTCTCTGTCTGTCTGTGTGTGTGTGTCTCTCTCTGCAAAGTCAGGTCGGGTGTATGTGTGTCTGTGTATGTCGGGTGTGTGCATGACTGTGTTTCTGTGTCTGGTGTGCTGTCTGTGCATTTTTGTCTCTGTGTGCCTATCTATGTGTGTCTGTCTGTGTGTATATGTATGTGTGGTAATGTGTGTGTCTGTCTGTGTGTGTGGCTCTCTCTCTGCAAAGTCAGGTTGGGTGTATGTGTGTCTGTGTATGTTGGGTGTGTGAATGTCTGTGTTTCTGTGTATGTGTGTGCTGTCTGTGCATGTCTGTCTGTGTGTGTATGTATGTCTGTGTGTGTATGTCTGTCTCTGTAAAGTCAGGTCAGGAAACACACAGACACATCCACCTCATATCCCCTTCCCCTCTATGGCCCTGCACAGTAGGCCTACTTGGTTGGGGGGAGGCTAATGAGGTCACGAGATTGGCCTAATTGGTTAATGGCCTCCCTGCATAATGGCTGTTTCAAACTGAGTGTTCAAAGGGGTGAGGTCATAAAGTCACTGGTTATGCTGTATATACTGTCCCAAATCATTAGCTAATGCACCAGTATCTAAGTTGGATATATAGGATCAAATGTAAGTAGTTGTCTTAATTTTGACAAAATTGTATTTCATCGGACCATGCAACTTTAATTATATGGGAGGGTATTTGACTTATAACATACATTCCACTGTTGAACTATATTTAAATCATAACATAGGTTTTATTGATCAATTCATTCTGTTAGTAAGAGGTAAGAATAAAATGGTGAGCTCCTAAGAAGTGACATGAACGTTCCGTGCATTCTTTACTGTCCTCCAGACTTATATTATTAACCGCTATGGTCAACTTCAGATTGCTCTATAATCTTATTTAATTAAGGGCCTTCTGCCCATGGTCTGTCAGGAGTCACTCTCCACCTCGGGCAATGCTAGTCAAGGGTCAGGCTAGCAGGATGACAGACAACCGGCGGCAGGAGGCACAAGTCATTCACATGGAAACAATTATTTATATTAACACGTAGGGTCGCCTTAAGCGGGGATGGAATAGCCTGACGGTTAAATATGTTTGTTTCTCACTATTGGGATAATCAGATAGAACTTCATACACTGATTTCAGTGGTATAAAATTGATCTTGATGTGATAATTTGTTCAAAAGCTTTTCTCATCCAAAATCGAAATTGGCCAAATTAGCAAATTCACAAAGCCATAGAACATGTGTATATTCGTGGAAACTAAAAACTAAGGAGATAAGTTTCATAGATCATATAGATTTTGTTGTTATTGTAAATATAGTTTATTCATTGAAGTCTTTTGTCAGCGCCGTGGCACTGGTCTTCCAGCCATGTGACAACAGTTATTTACAATATATGCACATGTAGTCTGATATCGTCACCAGCAGCTAATTTAATTTTTTTCAACTGCTAAATTATGAAATTGGCCCTGTCATAAAGTTAACAATAAAAGTTACATTTTCATGGAAATTTCAAAATGCCATATCTCAGCTTCTAATTAAGAGAGATAAATTTTGTATCACTAGACTCAGCAGAACTGTAATTTGCATGTACTTAATTTAGACAATTTAACACTAAAATTATGTCCCAACCACCATTCACGACACATAAAATTTGGTTGTATGCCCACAATGTCAACTCTTTTTATGATGATTTAATAGCAAAAGCCGTTACTGTGAAATATGGGCTTTTCCTTTTTAATTTTCTCACTTCTATCACATGTATCTCAACGGGCGTAATCGATTATTCAACTTGGGGTCACCCGAGCCATTATTTGGCGCATGCGCACATCCTATACTCGGGTCGAATAAACTTGTCCACTCAGGGTAGAAAAAAAAAATAATGGTGGCTTTAAATAACTGATAAAAGTACAGCAAAACAGGATTTAAAGTAATTTATGATGGCATAGTTTAGTTATACGTGACTTCATTGCTCCTAGACATCCCGAGCCAGGAGTCGGGTCGTTTTGCACACGGCATGTGTATTGGCGACTACACTCGAGTGTTCGATTTGAAATTCTGACAACTCGAGTCGATTACGGCCAACATGTCTCAAAATGACTTCTGTCATTGGTAGATTTTGTTAGTAACTCACCGATTACTGCCACCCAAAAGACATGGGGTTCAGTGCCAACTCCTGCCAGATTTCATGCAGCCTGGATTTCGAAATGGTCAGGTTCTAATTTGAAATTACTTCGTGAATAGTATATGCCCCATAGAATAATTAAATCCAGCATCGTGGTTACAGTGGCGCCACCTGCTGTCATTGAGACAAACTGAGTTGAGATAAAAGAAGCCGGACACCCATTGGTCGTGTTTTTCTCTTTATTGTTGGCACACACGTTACTATGCAATGAACTCGTATCTGATGGGTCGGATCATCTGGGGCGCGTTGGTCCGCGTCTTCACAAAGTGGGCTGGTCGCGGTCCCTTCGGCTGCAAGACAAACCACAAGTCAAACCGCAAGTCAGCCACACGCCATTGGGGGTTGCGACTCCTAGCATCAATTCAGCTGCTCCTTCTAGGTGTCAAATATTCGCATCATTTAGGATAAAAACGGGATGAGAAAGTATGTACTTACGCATTAATTTGATTATTAGGATAAAATTATTGACCGAAGCAACATGTGGGTACAGTAAATACGGCCTCAACTGTGATGCAACTAGCTAAAGTTGAGCTTTAAGTCGCGAGTTTTCATGTATGTTCGGGTGCACACACAAAGACTGAGATGGCCGAAACTATGATCTTTAAGGCCCGGTCACATACACATTAGCGGAGAAGTATGGATGCCGGTACGTTCAAACACGTTAGCCTCCACTACGTTCAACTACGTCCACTAACGTGAATGTGACCGGGCCTTTAGTCGCGAAACGCCCGTCTTTGTTTTATACGGGATACATGTATTAGGCTTTATGTGTACATACATACACTGTTGCTTCACCACCCTGGTAGCACCCAACCCAACCCAACCCCCCGACTTACATCAAATACCCGGCTGACAGTGCACTCACCATGCGCTTGGTGCAGACGAGCTCGCCCTTCTTGGCTTGACGCTTCACCTGCTCGTTGCGCTTAACGCGCTGCAGGAACTCCTCCCGACAGTTGGAGTGCTTCACATGCTCGACACGCAGGTTTAGGTGCTTCCCCAGGATGCGGCCCCTGAACAACGACATGGAGGCCAGGTTTAGGGCATTCTCAGAAACTGTACCACATTTTTGGTTTCCATTTTACATTGTTAATCATTTTTCCTGTTTGGGGGATAGTAAGTCAAAAAGTTTACGTGGACTGTATTAAGTATGTTAGCAATACATGCACTTAATCTATTCCACAAAATGTACCCAAAATATCTGTATATGATATGTAAATAGAGTAGGCTAGTCTAGAATTAAGTGTAGGAAAAAATAAAAAGAGTAAGACTCTTACCAAGAAAATAAAAAAAAAACTAACATAGATCACTAACCACAAACCATAATCTTAAGAAACACAGACCGATAACTGCCCAGCATTGAAAACAAGCTCGATCATCCGAGCTTATGTGTTATGGACAGCATAAACATCGGATAAAAAAAAAAAGATCTTGTGCTAAAGTGAAAATTCTTTTGGGTTAACTGTAATCAATAAAATGTTATTCAAATTTGTGATAAAATGATGCTGAGGATGGATGGATGGATGTTACACGGTAAATTTTAACAGCTTTCTCAATGTGTACAAGATGACAATAAAAAGGTTAAACAAAATTTCAACTCCTACAAATGTACACCATAAGAATCTGGACTTTGCTATAAAGCTAAGATTGCATATACGCGGAATGTGAATGCGACAAAAAAAAAAGAGAAGGAAAAGCATCTAAGCGCACAGTCGTGCTACCATGTCTGGATGCGAATGCAGCAAAGTGAACCGTTCAATGGAACGGATTGGTGCGAATGCAGCAAAGTGAACCACACGGATTGGTGTGAATGGCATGCTACATATATGTAGGGATGAAAAGAAGCCGAAATGCTGATATTCGCCCATAGGTTTAGCATTGTCAGGGAATCGCGGAAGTCTGGTTTCAAATATACACTGATAGTGCTGCGCCGTTTGAAGCATTTATTAGTGATTGATTGACGATTTTGATTGATTGATTGATGGTTGCTTTACGCCGTGTCGGCAGCATAGGCCATATTCCCGGCGAGAAACGTTTGTTTTTGTACATGTATTAGTAGTACACGCAGTGCTGCACCACTTGAAGCATTTATTAGTATACGCTGATGGTGCTGCAGCGTAAAACCATGCCGGAAATCCGCGATATCGCGGAGATCTTTCATCCCTTGAATATGGATATCTTAGCTTCATTTTGAATAATTCCATGGCACAAAAGTGGTACACAACTTCAGAGAATGGCCCTTCACGCGGTGTCGACAAAGGAGGACTTTATTTATGTCGAAAGGGATCTAAATTATGTCGAGGTCTGCATTGATGTCAAAATTTACCAAAACATGTCTAAATTGATGTCAAGAGGAGTTACCATCAGGAATTCAACAATTTGCTCATGCTCATTTGTAGCCTTGCAAGTGCATCCTATCTACACGTGTTAAAGTTGCATAGTCCGATGGTTTTGAGTTTCGGCCATTTCTCTGAGATAAATATATTAAATTCATTGTTATAATCTACCTTACTTTAGTATATAGTAACTTATTTTAAATGGCTAATTGTTGTGATATTTGAAGTATAAACATGTCAAATTACTTTTGGCAAGCATGCCAAAACTCAAGACACCATAGGCTTCAGCAATAACAGGTTTTTATGAAATTGCCTCAGTACCCCTTTTTATGGGACAACAAATGCTTTTTAACTGCATCAGTATCTAAGTTAAATATGTAGGATCAAATCTGCTTTGGGTTTGAAAATTTGATGCTTCATCGGACTATGCAGCTTTAATCAAATCTACACAATGTAGAAATGCGGTCCAACCAGTTCTTGTGTAATATGTAATATTGACACACTTGGCCAATAGTTAGTAAATGCCCACCCCCAACTTCAGTGGTTTGCCAATTTAAACGGTACATCAACACAGGATACGCCTGAGTCGATACTCAGCCAGCACCACCCGTCCTCTCAAACTGCTTACACCGTGAGTCGAGTGGCTGCAGGCGAGCTGGGGAAACTAAGTTACACAGGAGTGAGGCAACATGACATACTTGACGCGCTTGTTGACGATGACTCCGACGGCGTGCTGTGTCACGTTGAAGACGCGCCCTGTGCGGCCGTGGTAAGCCTTGTATGGCATGCCCTTCTGGTGAGCACCGTCCCCCTGGAAGGCAACACAGCGGGTCACGTGACAGTAACACATGGTGAGAGATTACATGGTCAGTATGGGCACTCAGAGCGAGTAACAGTAACACAGTGGGAGATTACAAGGTCACTATGAGCACTCAGATTTGATTGAGTGGTGGTTGCTTTACGCCGTGTCGGCAGCATAGGCCATATTCACGGCGATTATGGGCACTCATCGTGAGTAATAGTAATACTAGGTACTCCAAAGTGATTTTACATATTTTTTTAATGTTTCAGTGTATAAAATTATATAGGTGTATAGATCTTTTCAATCCGATTTCAGTGATATCAAATGTATATAGATCTCTTGAAAAGATGCGAAATTATTAGCTTTTAAAGATTCATTTATCTGCCCTTTTTGTGCACATTCCAAATTAGGGAAATCTAGGGTTTTAAGGCCCCAACACAAAAGCTATGTTGCATATAATTGTCCAACATCAAAGAATCTCACTCTCTAGCACAAATAACAGGCTCCATTTCCCACCAGACTATTACTTATTAGCTTTGTTATTTTGTCAGATATTTCATGCTAAACTTGCTAAATTCCTTAATATCTTCTCTGTGGCGGAGTGGTTAGAGTGTGACATTTTTCTAGGTCCGACTCCTAACCTGGTGTTTCAATTCCCCATGCCCCCCCCCCCCCCACCTCTGCAAATTTGTATTTCCACTGCTGCGTATAACTTACAGCGTCATCAAAGGCCTGTTGCTCTCATACCATGTCTATGTGGTCTGGAAGGTTAAAAATCCCTTGGGTCGGTAAAAGTGTAGGAACAGGCTTTCTATCGATAAACTGTCTAATGGTGAAAACAAGTCTATTCAGACTTATCCACAACAGGCAGTATAAATCTTCAAGAAAAAAAAAGCTAAACTTGCTAAATTCGTTAATATCTACTGAATATCATCAGGGTTAATGATAAATTCTTTGAAATATCATAACTTCTGTGCCACTTAAACTATCACTCTAATTTTTATTCCAAAATAATCAGAATCAAAAGCTGCATCTGATCATACATGTTATAAATTAATAGAAGGCAAAAACTGAAGTTCACTTTTATAGGCATTGCAAAAGAACAGGCATTCAGCTGACATAATATTTATTTAAAAAAAAGCAGAATTAGATTGAAGTGGTTTTAGAATGGTTAAATGATGTCAGATTTCACAATGCGGACAGCGTATCGGCGCAGTTTGGACTACCTAGTAACACGGTGGGAGATTACAAGGTCACCATGGGCACTCGGTGGTAGATTTCAAGGCCATAAGTGTCATTCAGAGCGAGTAACAGTAAGGCACGGTGAGACTACAGGTGTGCACTCAAGTTGGCAACAGGAGGTGAAGATTACACTGGGAGTTAATTTAACCCATATGTTAAAAGCTATGTTCATCAAGATGAAGAGTTCTTCCTGCAGTTGGGTTACATAAATATACCACGAAGAAACCATGTATTTTCATTTCTATACACAAGCCAGTTATTAGCACATACACCATATATTTAATTTCCAAATTTATTAAATAGAATAGGGGTAAAAATGACGCTGCGCAGATTCCGGCAGGTGGGGGTGGGGTACCTTGATGTCAACGATGTCGCCGCGCTTGTAGACCTTGAGGTAAGTGGACATCTTTGTGACTCCATGATGGCGGAAGGGCCTGGAGAACATGTAGCGCGTGCCGCGCCGGTACCCTTTAGTGTTCGTCATGGTGGCAACTGGAGGAACAAGGTCAGTCCGACTGGGGTAAGAGCAACATCAGGGCAATGTTCAGGGTGTGCCTCGGAGACATTTCGGACGTCGCATAAAGCTAAGATTCTTACATGCGTATGCGGTATGCGGCAAAAAATCGAAACGCCTTTAAGTCAATGGGCTACATCCCTTACACGCGGTATGCGAATGCGGCAACTCGATCGGTCCCTGTAGCAATCGGTGCGGCATGCGAATAGAAACATCAGTCACACTTGTCCATTAGTTTTAGACGAGGAGGCGACTGATCATTATGGAACGGTCACACACAGGGGAAACATTTGGTAGTGGTGGGGTTACGGGTTGGTAAAAATGCTACCAATAGTACCATAGCCACAGAAATATGAATACTTATCTTATAATTTGGTAATTATAAAGGTAGGAACCCCCATGTGACGTACCAAGAGGTACATAGATATAAATGCCATTTTAGGTCATATACAGTGCAGTATGGAGTATACTTGTTTTTTTTTTTAAATATAGCCAGTCGTGTGCCGCATGCCACTTAGAATGAATCCTCCCATTCACATACCCGGAATCTTAGCTTTAGTCTGAACAGCACATCTCAGGATGGCTACCGACTTGTGACAGTGTGCACTCATTGCGACCCCAATGGGAGACCAAGGGCCGTATTCATGAGCTCGGGGTAGGGCTCTAACCGTAGGGTAGGGCATCCCCCCCGGCTAACGGTGGAAAATCCGTATTCATGAGCTTGGGGTAGCACTACCCTGGGGCTCTAACCGGGGGTTACCCTACCCCAATTTCGTCTCAGGGGTAAGCCACTATCCCGAGGGGATAGTGAGCGTGTGTGGCTCTGAATCTATTCAATGCGATCATATTTGATAAGATTTACATACACAATAAGTGAAATTTGGTCAACTTAACCCTAAATCCGAAGCAAAATTCACGCTGCTGGCGCAAAGGCGGCGATATTAATATTTTCGAATCGACGAGTGTAAAGTAAACAAATCGCCGCCGCCGCAGCGACGTCGATATCCATACTGTCCAATGTTAACCAAACATGGCCGCCGCCGTCGAATCGGCGTGAATTTCTTACGCCCAAATCTATTCAATGCGATCATATTTGATTTACATAAGCAATAAGTGAAATTTATTCAAATTAACCCTAAATCTGAAGCAAAATTAACGCTGCTGCCGCAAAGGCGGCGACATTAATATTTTCGAATCGACGAATCTAAAGTACACAAATCGTCGCCACCGCAGCGACTGGAGGGAATTCACAAATCTATAAATAATCGAACGGGTAGCTATCCGCGGTGGCTTGGGCATTGGTGAATACGACTTGACCCATTTCTCCAACCTGCGGATAGCTACCCAACGACTAAGCCTACCCTCCGGCTAAGCGTACCCCAAGCTCATGAATACGGGCCCAGGCTACCAACACAATGACCCAATTCCCCCGGTAATGACCTAACCAGCCCATGTCCTATCCTAGGAATGCCACTTGCAAACACACAGAATGCATTGGGGGTTTACTGGGTTTTGCGCCTGAACCTTCTTTTCGGTCTGCTTCTTTAGCTTATATTGGTATACACCCCTTGTTTGAAACATTGGTCCCTTTTAATGTAGCTGTCATCTTACATATTACTAACGTGCTTATAAAGCTGTCACATCTCCACGGGATCTGAGACAATAAAGGCTTCGTGGTTTCATCAAATATTATTTGTATGGAAAGTCCCTTCAGTTAGAGACGGGCAAACCAGCAAAACTTGACCAAGCAGGGTGTTGGATCACCCATGCTATCCCTAATGCTAGGTACACACCTACCATTTACGACTCGCACACTAAAACTCGTGACCCGACCCGCTTAAAACTGTAAACGGGCCGATTCATTTTTCAAATCGCGAATCGCAATTGTAAGGAGGCACTTTTAGCCCTAAAATTGAGTTTTAAGTCGCGAATAGCAATCGGTAGGTGTGCTAGGGGAGTGCACACCTCAAGACTTTTAGGCAATTTTTGATCGAATACGGTTGGTGGGTGCGGAAAAACGGAGGTGTGTACCTAGCATAAGGGTGTAACCGTTCAGTGGTCAGCCCCGTTAAATGTCAAATGGCCCAATTATATAATCAGCATCATCAGAAAGACAAACATGTCTCTTTGTGCGCAGTGACTTGATGTTATATGGTGCGATTTTCTAGATATATAATTCTTCTAGAGTGCAAAGTGATTTGAGTTATATTATCATGTACATGAAAGTTTTTATCTCAGGTATATAATAATTTAATAATAAAACTTAAGTTTTTATTGTAACATTTCAGATTACAGGCGTAATGAGATAGAAAATCGCAGGGTGTATTTGATTAACCAACTCGGGGTCACCCGAGTCACTTTTTGGCGCATGCGCACATCCTAGAGACTAGGGTTGAATAAACGAACAATCTTCTCCACACTTGGGGTGAGAAAAATGGTGGCATAATAAAAAATCTAAAAACCGCTATAACCACAGCAAAATAAGATTTAAAGTATCTTATGATTGCACAGTTCAATTATATTTCCATTTCATTAATCTGGGTTATTACCAAAAAAAACACATAGGACTGGTACTGGTAGCTGTTATCCTACACGTCAAAAATCCAGCCAATAGAGTAAAGATAAATAGCCTATATGGTCATTCCATGAACTCAACCCCAAGGTGACCGACTCAGATTTAGCTCAAATTGGTCACCAGGGTACCTCTGCATAATCAGGCATGTGATTGGGTGGAGGAAAAAAACTCTGAATTTTTTGGTATGTTATCGTGGGGACACACAGCATCCCACTGAGTTGCGAGAGGGATTCAAATAGTGCATTTCAGGTGTTTCACCGGCCAGGGGAAAAAACGGAATTAAAAACGGAACCCTTTTCCAATCTTTAGTCAGCTTTTTTTAAATCAGCCAATTAATTGGAAGTTCTTGAATTTTTTTGTTTTAATTGTTTTTGAGGCTGTGATCAGGTAGGGCTGGCACTGACACTCAGAATATCCCAACTTTCAATATTGTTTTTAATCCTTTCAGGTTAAATTAAATAATTCAGATCTTCCACTTCAATCGCGCATTAAGACATTTTTGATCGACCCAATGGAAGCTTCTAAATTTATTTTGCAAAAATAAATGCTCCGCATAGACATAGCATTGGACATTGCTTCAGCACAAATTACTGCATTGTTTTACCCTTCACAAGTAGTTCGGCCTGGCTGTGACGTCACGCCGACATTGATAATAGTGCTGCCCCACTGGTGACTGGAAGACCAGGCCACCAGCACCATGACTTGATATCCCACTCAGTCACATTCACTTTCATCCCTGCATTATCCTGACACCGAGGCAACCAGTCCTTGTCATATCCCAATAATTCCGAGCGCCAGGCGGAAGCATCAATTTTTAAGTCATGGGTTTGATCCCACGACCTACCAACACGGGAGACGGACACTAACTCATTCGGCCATCCCGTCTGCCACGGTCTGTCTTACTGTCACTAGTCTCAGTCATTACTGACTCACAACTGTCACTTAGTCATTGTGTCTGTGTCAATGGGGGCATTCGACTGAGCCCTTTCTATCCGCAAGATTTACGGATGGATCGGATGGAGCCACAACACACATCCGAATCATGCGTATGGGAATTTATAAGGAAATATTTTGATATTTGGAATACTGTCCACAAATTTGGAGCCCCAAGTTTTCGGAAAGATATTCTGGAGATTGAAAAGGTTCAGAGAGGTGCAACGAAATTAGTTGCAGTTATAAAGGACTTAGCTTATGAACAGAGGCTTAGGCTTAGGGAATTGAAACTTCCTACCCTTTCCTACAGAAGGAAAAGAAGTGATAAAATTGAAGTATTTAAAATTATGAAAGGTTTTGATAAAATTGATATGAACCAATTTTTCACCTTGGATAAAATAGAAGGCAGTCGGGGCCATACTCTCAAACTAGTCAAACTCAGAGCCATTTCAAAGTTGAGGCAACACAGTTTCTCAAACAGGATAATAAATATTCTCGATGTCGGCATGATGTCACAACCCCGGAAACTAGCCCACGAAGGGTAAAATACTGCCGTGATGTGTGCTGCAGCAATGCTATGTCTATGGGGAGCATTTATTTTTGTAAAATAAATTTAAAAGCTTTCATTGGATCGATTAAAAATATCTAAATGCGCGATTGAAGAGGAAGATCTGAAGTATTTAATGTAACCTAAGAGCAATTTACCCTGAAAGTATTAAAAACAGAGATAATAGTGAAAGTTGGGATATTCTGAGTGTCAGTGCCAGTGTTAGCCTTACCAGATCATGGCCTCAAAAACTATTTCACAAAATAAATTCAAGAACTTCCAATTGGCTGATAAAAAAAAAGCTGAATGTGAAATTGTAGACAGAGATATGAACTATTTAATAGAAGTAAGAGAAATTTGCCTTTAACGCACCAAAAATCACAAATTACTGTGACAGTTAGGGTGGTTTTAATGTTGTCTCTATGACAGTGGCATTTGTTTTACCCTTTGCGCAGTGTGAATGCAAAAAGTACCCGGATGTCTGACAGACTCCCACAAAATGTTATCGATGCTGAGTCAATAAATTCATTCAAGAACAGATTAGAAAAAGCATGGGCTGATGATCCAGGGAAATGTGACCCCTTATTCACCACATGCTACTAATTATTCCTTGTGTTGCTTATTTACTTGCACTCAACTCTGAAGCAAAAATAAGTCTGATTATAAGAGACAAATAAGTGTTCACACTTCCATTCGCTATTTCGCTGTGACGTCACGCACATCGAGAATAGTGCTGCCCCACTGGTCACTGGTGACTGGAAGACCAGGCTACCAGCACCATGACCTGATATCCCACTCAGTCATATTATCCTGACACTAAAGCCAACCAGTCCTTCACCATGTCCTATCCAAATAATGCCGAGTGCCAGGCGGAAGTGACAAGTAACAATTTTTAAGTCATTGGTTTGATTCGACCAGGGTTTGAACCCACGACCTACAAACACGGGAGACGGACACTTTTAACTCATTCGGCCATCCCGTCTGACCTTACTGTCACTAGTCTCTACTCTAGTGTCAGTGATTACTGACTCACGACTGTCACTGACACTGTGTCAACGACCTCAAACCGTCAAAGGCTCAATCGGTGAATACATGATGATCAACTAACGCAGCACTGAATTACTACTTTCACATTTAACCATATTCCCACCATTGTAGGCAGTGGCAGGGCTAATTTAACGGCATATACGGAGGTATAATAAACGGGGCATGGTAGCACAAGCTGACACTGGCAGTCAAAGATTGCCACGACAAACAGAAACCTCGGCGAGGAACATGTGCTCGCCTTCCCAACGCCGCCATGCATTGCGCAAGTGAAAAATACATCTATTCGTAACAGCCACACTAAAACCGATTGTAAATGAATAAACTACATATCTAGTAAGCATTCACATGAATTCCGCTGAGCTTTGATTTGTGTTATATCCTGAAATTTGCAGTTTTAATAGACAAAATACCTCCGAGGTACGACTTACCTTACAAAGATGTCTACCGGAAAGACCTATGTTCTCGTTGTCACGTGATTCATGAATGGAATTATTTATTTTGGCTATAATTTTACTTCTGTTGTTGCCTTATAGAAATGGCTAGAGAAAGAATCTTGGTAGAATCAATTGCACATATTATTATGTAGATTAGCTAATACAATACATTACCCATCAGCCCCCATCATGTTTATGTCAGGGAGCATGGCGGACGGAAGGGAGCGGTGACGGAAAGCAATGAAAATGGTATGTTATGTTATCGTTTAGTTGATCTCGCTTTCATAATATAAGCAACTTACAAACATAAAATAGGAATTTGTTTATTATTTGGATTATTCATCTGCTGGGGGTGGTGTGTGTGTGTGAGTCTATATCGTGTTATGTTTAGAAAGTTTCTGCAACACAGGAAGGTCAGTTGTCGATTCTACTTCTAGTAGTAGTAGATGTCGTACATCTACCGGTAAAGGAAATAACTTTGCCTGAATCTGCTATATTTCTTTATTCTTAGGAGACTAAGTAGTCACAAATTAGATATTCTTTATTACCAACATGCACCATAATTATTTTAATTAAGTCACCACCGTCTGTGACTGCCCTGAGTATTGTCACTATGACACTAAAGAAATGAGTCGCTTAATTTCCTTAAAAACGTGAAATAGCGGTGACAAACCGGGAACCCAAATAACATGATGATGATCGAGTAAGTCTTAGAAACGAAGTTGGAAGATCCAGTCTTCCTCACCCAAACCGTTGCATACATTCTGAATAAAGTGTCACGTTGAATAACAGTAAGCCTAAATGGGCCTAAGCTTGAGTGCATTACACCTCGAGAAATGTGTTTGTTGCTACCAGTCAGTGCCAGTCACCCAGTGGCAGTGACACTTGAAACCACCATGGCCCATGGCCATGGGCCATGGCATGTCTTGGACTTGGTGGGCGGGGCCGGGGACGCGATGACAGGATTGAGGATGATAAGGATCTAAAAACAATATAATGCCTGTCAAAATAGGTATACTATCAAATGAAATTTTCCCCATTATTAAGTGTTGTTACATTGTGACTAAACTTAATTTTTTTTTAAATTTTAACTACTTCAAAGTCTTGATTTACCACTGCCACTGTCACAAACAACCTAGCAAAGTGAGAGCTCTCAAAGTCTAATGGAGGTGTAGAGGAGAGACGGGTGGAAGACATTTCGGTGATCGAGAAGCAGATTTTGTCTCTTCTTTTTTATTCTTAACAAAAAAAATCCTGTCAATATCACGGGGTCCAACATCTTAGAAATAATAACAAGTAACATCTTAGGATATTGAAAATATAAAATATCTTAGTAATAAGTGTTCTTGTTCACGGACAGAAGGCCTGCGTCTTGACTCTGAGAAGCGGTTATATATTCAGATGAATAAATCATATTACCACAGTTGGTAGATCGTGGGTTCGAACCCTGGTCGAGTCAAACCAATAACTTAACAAAATTGATACTTGTCGTTTCCTAGCCAGGCGCTCAGCATTATTAGGATAGGGCAAGGACTGGTTGGCTCAAAGTCAGGATAATGTGACTGAGTGGGATATCAGGTCATGGTGCTGGTGGCCTGGTCTTCCAGCAAGGCAGCACTATGAAGTAGCCATGAGTGCGCACTGTCACAAGTCGGTATCCATCCTGATATGATCTTAGATGTTGCTAGGATGTAAAGCAACAAACAAACATCATATTACCACAACAAAAATGGTATAATAGTGTTGTGAGATTTCATAATGATTATAGTAATTTAGTTGTTCAGTCGTGAGCTCGTACTTTGTATGATTGATGACGTGTACTTTTACATAGCTGCATGTTCTTCAAAGCAGTGCAATTAACCGTAAAGTAATGTTGTGGGGGTGATGAAAATGGGAAATATTGCGCCTAGAGCGGGACTCGAACCCACATTTCTTTGCATTCTGGGCCAGTGTGCTAACAATTACACCACCTAGGCTCCCTGATATCACCACACTACTCACACCCACCTGACTATGCGGCTCCTTGCCTGAGAGATCAGTATCAGACCACTACAGTAATTATGAATGAGTGTTAGTATTGTTGATGCTATTTGTTAGCTGCCCACTGAAATCTGAGTGTTAAAACAGCTGTTCTGTTTCACTAATTTAAGTCAAACTAAGTATTTTACTGATTGCTCATCGATGAAATCAGAAAATTTATAACTAAATTAATTGCAGGATTTCTTTATTTGTGTCAAGACATCCCCGATTAGTAAGTTATTTGGGTTGACATTTCTGTGGGGTAGTCCCCATTTAAAACAAATTCGTTAATTATATTTGATTTTAATTTATTAATGTGCGTTGAATAAGACACCACTCAAGAATCTACAAGACTGACAGACTATGTATTCCATCAATTATATTAACAGAAAAAGATAAGGGGGAAGCACGGACTGAGGCTTGTCTTTTCTATTTGTTGCAGGGAGCCAACGCCTCGCAGCTAGAAAAAGAGATTGGCTCTGATCAGTTCCCAACAAATGAGCACTACTTTGGGCTTGTAAATGTAAGTACATGCATCTTCCTTTTCTATGTCGTGAACTATACAGATTCACATGAAATGTACTTTTATCTTTAAAGAATATGGTAGAAACTAAAACCCATCGAATGGTACAACTGTAATGTGCATGTTATGTAGTAACATGAGTAATTCATAACAATTGGTCACCTCACATCTACTGAATTACTTGGTTGCCAGAACAGAACGAGTTAAAACATAAGACCTGGCATAACTCACAGCTTAGATCTTATTATTCTGTACACTATGCTGACAGGCAAAGAAATAATCAAAAACAAAAAGTTATTAAACCTTAACTTAGAAAACCCAGTTATTTCATTTGGCTCCTGATTAACCAAGTAATTCTATTACATAGTGTGACGTATTCCAAATAACTGGTTTGGGCTTACAAGTAATCTAATGGATAACTAGTTAAACTCATATTCTGGAGATACTGTTATGATAACATATAAAAGGGAATAATATAAAAAATGTCATAAACTATGAAATTAATTAATATAAGTTGATCTCCAACTGCTAGTGGATTTCTCAATGAATTAGAATTCCCAGTTCTATATACGCATGTTATATAACTCTTCAGTAAATTCTAGACTAGGATTTTATTCATCTCTATTGTTCTCTTGTAAACTCACAAATGGGTGCAAACTTAGATGAAGTTCTATCTACTAATTAGATTGAGCTTATGAGTAAAAATAATAGATAAACTGGGTTAACTCATATTCTGTAGATAGTGGTTTCATAGTTTCAAATGAAATCAATTACCTTGCTGATATGTATCTACTGAAATTTCTAAACAAGAACTTAAATGACTTTAATTGATCTCCAACTTTTAAATGGACAATCTCAAAGAATTAGAACTCCCAGTTATATCTGCATGTTATATAATTCATCAGTAATTTTAGACTAGGATTTATTCCTTCTTTGTTCTGTTGTAAACTGACAAATGGGTTCAAACTGAAGTCAAGTTCTATCTACTAACTAGATTGAGCTTCTAAAGCATGATAATAGATAAACTGGGTTAACTCTTATTCTAGAGATATTGGTCTCATAGTTTCAAAAAGAAATCAAATACCTTACTAATATGTATCTAATGAAATTGATAAACATGAACCCAAATAAAAATTCATATCTCCAACTATTAATGGACAATCTCAAAGAATTAGAATTCCCAGTTCTATATATGTATGTTACATAAATCATCAGTAACTGGGTTAACTCATATTATAGAGATAATGGTCTCCTAGTTTCTAAGAAATCAAATACCTTGCTGATATGTATCTACTGAAATTTGTAAACTTGAACTTAAATAAAATTCAAATTGATCTCCAACTATTAATGGACAATCTCAAAGAATCAGAATTCCAAGATCTATCTATGTATGTTATATAAATCATCATTTATGTTAAAAACTAAGATTTAATTCATATTTCTTGTTCTGTATTAAAAATGCCAAAGAACTCTGTTGGAATGACTGAACCCACAACATAGAAGATCTCTGACTTTCAAAACTGGTGTTGCCAAGTGATGTAAACAAAACTTGTATGCGTCGCCATATCCACTCAATTCAATCTGTGATCCAAGGACTTTGCATCTGTGTTGCTAGGTCCGGTAGTCAAGAAACATTCATGTCTCCAAGCACTCAAATCAAATGTCAACAACAATCTCCAAGGCAACCCTTAGTATATATAGAGGTGGAAATACCTAGGCTCTCCAACTCACCTGGTCCTGGCACTCATACAGTAAACACCTGGAAGACGGTTTTTCCCCACCCTCCCTCCCTCTTGTACTTACGATATGGCTACTAGGGCTGAGTGTTAGAGGTTTTTCGGTTGAATCGAACCCGGAACTTTGAGTGTGTGTTTAATAACATAGCCTGTGTGTTCTTATGATATGACTTAAACTGACGAGTGGTATAATACTTCTGTATACTTACAAATGATTGATGTACAAACCTATTTGCTACGAATAAGCTTGAAGATGTAAATAAATTATAAATTTACTCCCAGTCCAGTCTTTTGTTATGAATTGTGGTTCGTGCAGTTTAGTTTTTTTAAACCCAGAATTTGATAATTCAGGATTCCAGACCTTGAAACTCATGGGATTTGTCTGAAGATACTTGAAGATTTTTGGAAAATGGAAAAGCAGGACTATATTTTACTATTTTTATTCCTAAATAAATCGGGTGTTATGTGCATATGTTCGTTATTAATTAATTAGTGATGTTTTGTATTTAAAGTGATTTTGTGGGTTTGTAATCCTGCCTCTTGATTAGAAAAACATTAAAACTATACATAAGTCATAATATTATGCTCAGTGTTATTTTTTATCCTTATTTACACTTCACATCTTACGCAGTAAATCGACTATGAATACAACCATGTTTTGGGATACTTTAATTTAATAAACGTCTTTAAAACATCCTGGAATTTTGCACTGAAAAGTCCCTGAAAGTCCCAGAATTTGATATGTCAAAATGGGTATGAACCCTCCGTGAAGGACACGACTGGGTGCGAGTAGTGCACAGTGTGACCGCAGATGGCGCTTGTGCTTTCAGTTCGGGAACACGTGTTACTGCAACTCGGTGCTGCAGGCGTTGTACTTCTGCCGACCTTTCCGGGAGAAGGTGCTGGCCTACAAGCAGCAGCAGAAGAATGTCAAGAAGGAGACGCTGCTCACGTGTCTGGGCGACCTCTTCCACTCCATTGCGACGCAGAAGAAGAAGGTGGGCACCATCGCCCCCAAGAAGTTCATCCAGCGCCTCAGGAAGGAGAATGGTGCGTACACGTGAAAACTACGCGTTGACTTAGTTTCACAACACCCGATAGGGAGTTTGTTTGCTTGTTGGAGTTTTGCTTCCTGGCAGCATTTAAGGTCATATCAGGACGGGAACCGACTTGTGACAGTGCGAGCTTATGGCGACTTTATAGTGCTGCCCCACTGGGAGACCAGGCCACTGACACCATGACCTGATATCCCACTCAGCCACATTATCCTGACACTGAGCTAACCAGTCCTTGCCCTATCCTAATAATGCCAAGCGCCAGGCTAGGAAGCAACATTTATCAATTTTGTAAGTCATTTGTTTGACTGGGCTGAGAATCGAATTCCCGACCTTCCGCACGGGATTCGGCCAGCGCGTCCAGTGCGATAGGGAGTATGTCATCCTACATATTCTAAGTTGACCATTGGTGACTGCATGTGGGTGAGTGTCACACTGCACCACTCTGGATCCACGAGTCTTTATTTTGGCCAAATAAAACAAAACAGTTGGTGATCATCCTTTTGAAATAAAAATCTGGGTCGGGCAGTCGATTTTTATTTTTGTCCCCCTGTTCTCTCTACCCTGCTCCCTCCCTATCACCCCTCAAATCCCTCTCCGTTCCTTTCCCCCACTGCCCTGTCCATTCCCCCCTCTTCACTCCCCTTTCTACTTCTCACTCCATCAACCCCACTCGCCACTCCCCTTTCCATTTCTCACTCCAGCCGCTCTCTCCATTTAACAGGTTTAAAAAAAAAAAAACACCCAAAACAGGGGCGGGCGTTTTTTTTCAGACACGGGTGAGGACGATCACCAATTACAAAAAAATGTGAAACTCACTAAACAAATAATATAATTTAATGTTTTCTTCTCCATCTCCTACCTAATGTCACCGCAAAATTCCAGAAACAGCTGAAGCCTTTAACTGTGCCTGTGGCTGGTGACAGCTGAGGTTGGGTCGCTGGCCTCCTCCTGAATCGAGATGAATTTCTGCGAAAATGCGGATATTCTTCCATAGACTTATCACTGTCAGGGAATCGCGGAAAAATCCTGGTAGTCCAGTACTCTCCAAGCATTATCCTAGCTCCATTGCACTGATTAATCACTACAGACTGTCACTGGAGAGCATTCCACTGTCCTTGTTATCAATGTATTGTCGCCCACATTGATTTCCCATCTTTTTTCCCCCTCCATGACCACTTTCATCCTGAATATCTTTTGACAATATTGAAGAATGTAAGACAATAATTACTAGAGTATTTAGTATGGATGCTATTATTGGAGCAGCATTATGTACATATAACCTTGCCATGGATTTCCACATTTTTGCGATACACCACTTTCATCCCTGATTAATAAAGCTGCATAGTTCAATGAAAGTATTCAATTTTCAAAACCAAAACACTGGCCTAGATTTGATTCTGCATATCTAACTTATATACTAGTGTACTTATTAATCATTTGTTGCCAATTAGAGGAAATACCTAGTCAATTTAATAGAACCTGTTCCTGCTGAAGTCTATGGTGTCAGTTTTGCTGTGGTTGCTCAAATTAATTTGTCATGTTTGCACTTCAAATATCTCGAACGGTAGCCATTTTAAATAAAAGTTACTTCAAACTAAAGTAAGATGACTATAATGGTCAACCTAATATATTTATCTCAGAAAATGACAAAAACTCAAAACCGTCAGACTATGCAGCCAGCGCCCTGCCAACTGGCAGCTAACCGGCCAACTGTAAATGTATTGAGTGTATTTCACCAGGCCGCTTATTGGGGGTGAAGTGGTTTGGTTGTGTAGTTCAGCATCGGGGACAAAAGTTATGCGATAAACACCATGTGTGCTCATCATATGACCTTTTCTTTTTCAGAGCTATTTGACAACTATATGCAGCAAGATGCTCACGAATTCCTCAACTATTTGTTAAACACAGTTGCAGATCTGTTACAAGGTATGTGCTGCATATGGAGATGTGTGAACTGGTGAACCAGGTCAGAGTGGTTCCTTTTGATCTCTCCTAGTGGGCGATCTTCCTGCCAACTGTACACCCAAAAGAATCTCTAACTAGTTGGTTGTTGGGATTTTTACGTCCTGGCAACATCTAAGGTCATATCAGGACAGGTACCGACTTATGACAGTGCACACTCATGACGACTTTATAGTGCTGCCCCATTGGGAGACCAGGCCGCCAGCACCCATGACCTGATATCCCACTCAGTCACATTATCCTGACACTGAGCCAACCAGTCCTTGCCCTATTCTAATAATGCTGAGTGCCTGGCTAGGAAGCGACAAATATCAATTTTTACGTAATTGGTTTGACTCGACCAGGGTTCGAATCCGTGGGTTCGAATCCCATGATCTACCAAAACGGGAGACGGACGCTAAACTCATTCGGTCATCCCTTCTGGTTCAATACAATAACTAACAAATGTATCTAAACAGTTTAACAAATAACATCAGGATACACCACAAGTTAGAAAATAGGGTATGCATGTTGCGGGATATAATTGGTCGGGTATAATGATATTGAAGGTGGTGGATAGTGCACTCTTCCATATTTGCTTTAATGTTGCATAGTCGGATGGTTTTGAGTTTCTGTCATTTTCTGAGATAAATATATCAGGTTGATCGTTATAACCTACCTTACTATTTTTGCGGTAACTTTTATTTTAAATGGCTAACTTTGGAGATATTTGAAGCGCAAACATGCATAATTAATTTTGGCAAGTACGCCAAAACTCTGACACCATAGGCTTATGCAGTAATAGGTTCTATTAAATTGACTTGCTATGCCCTTCTATGTGGCAACAAGTGATTAATAAGTGTGTCAGTATCTAAGTTAGATATGTAGAATACTCCAATCAAATCTGGGTGAGTGTTTCGGTTTTGAAAATTTGATATTTCATCGGACTCTGAGGCTTTAATTACTCCAATGGATGCACAATGTCAACAAGCTTCTGCTGGCCTCTGACCCCTGGTGGTGACCTTTGCAGCTGAGAAGCAGCAGCCAGGCAAATCGAAGGGTGCCATTCAGAACGGACCAATCAAACCAGACCTCACCTGGGTGCACGACATCTTCCAGGGGACGCTCACCAACGAAACACGATGTCTCAACTGCGAAACTGTGAGTCGTCGCTTTCTGGACAAATCGTGGCAATGTCATTGGCATTGTTACCGCATCAAAAGTTTAATCGCAAAATGAAAACATTCCAAAGTAAAGCATTAAAATTATTTCTATTAATTTTTCAAACTTTTTCTTTCTTTTTCTATTACTTTCTTCTATTAAAAAAAAATTTATTTTTACTTCTCGAATGTCTTCCAGTGCCTATGTAGCTGAAAATGCCTATTTACCCACCAGTGGAGGCGCTTTTCATGAGTGTGTCTATAAAAAGTAGTCAGGATAGGTGGATTTCTTTTAGTAGCTCTTACATGATGATGTTATAGTAACACTTCCCTTATTTCTGTTGATATTTTTACTACATTAGCACTGCCCTTGTTGGTATCTTTACTACAGTAGCGCTGCCCTTGTTGGTATCTTTACTACAGTAGCAATTCCCTTTGTGTTGGTATCTTTACTACAGTAGCGCTGCCCTTGTTGGTATCTTTACTACAGTAGCACTGCCCTTGTTGGTATCTTTACTGCAGTAATGCTGCCCTTAGTATTGTTGGTATCTTTACTACAGTAGCGTTGTACTTAGTGTTGTTGGTATCTTTACAACAGTAGTGCTGCCCTTGTTGGTATCCTTACTACAGTAACACTGTCCTTAGTGTTGTTGGTATCTTTACAACAGTAGTGCTGCCCTTGTTGGTATCTTTACAACAGTAGTGCTGCCCTTGTTGGTATCTTTACTGCAGTAATGCTGCCCTTAGTATTGTTGGTATCTTTACTACAGTAGCATTGTACTTAGTGTTGTTGGTATCTTTACAACAGTAGTGCTGCCCTTGTTGGTATCTTTACTACAGTAACACTGTCCTTAGTGTTGTTGGTATCTTTACTACAGTAGTGCTGCCCTTGTTGGTATCTTTACAACAGTAGTGCTGCCCTTGTTGGTATCTTTACTGCAGTAATGCTGCCCTTAGTATTGTTGGTATCTTTACTACAGTAGCGTTGTACTTAGTGTTGTTGGTATCTTTACAACAGTAGTGCTGCCCTTGTTGGTATCTTTACTACAGTAACACTGTCCTTAGTGTTGTTGGTATCTTTACAACAGTAGTGATGCCCTTGTTGGTATCTTTACAACAGTAGTGCTGCCCTTGTCGGTATCTTTACTGCAGTAATGCTGCCCTTAGTATTGTTGGTATCTTTACTACAGTAGCGTTGCACTTAGTGTTGTTGGTATCTTTACAACAGTAGTGCTGCCCTTGTTGGTATATTTACTTCAGTACCGCTGCCCTTAGTCTTGTGGGTATCTTTACTACAGTAGTGCTGCCCTTAGTGTTGTTGATATCTTTACTACAATAGCGCTGCCCTTGTTGGTATCTTCAGTGCAGTAGCACTGCCCTTGTTGGTATCTTTACTACAGTAGTCCTGCCCTTGTTGGTATCTTTACTGCAGTAGCATTGCCCTTGTTGGTATCTTTACTACAGTAGTGCTGCCCTTGTTGGTATCTTTACTACAGTAGCACTGACCTGCCTGGTATCTTTACTGCAGTAGCACTGCCCTTAGTGTTGTTGGTATCTTTACTACAGTGGTGCTGCCCTTGTTGGTATCTTTACTACAGTAGCACTGTCCTTGTTGGTATCTTTACTACAATAGCACTGTCCTTGTTGGTATCTTTACTACAGTAACACTGCCCTTAGTGTTGTTGGTATCTTGATTACAGTAGTGCTGCCCTTATTGGTATCTTTACTACAGTAGCGCTTCCCGTGTTGGTCTTAGTATCTTTACTACAGTAGCGCTGCCCTTGTTGGTATCTTTACTACAGTAACGCTGCCCGTATTGTCGTTGCTGTTGGCACTATTGTCCCTATTTGCTGTACTGACAATGTTGCACTTTCTCTTGCCGCCAGGTAAGCAGCAAGGACGAGGACTTCCTGGATCTGTCGGTGGACGTGGAACAGAACACGTCCATCACGCACTGCCTGAGAGGCTTCAGTAGCACGGAGACGCTCTGCTCAGAGTACAAGTATTACTGCGAAGTTTGCTGCAGCAAACAGGAGGCACAGAAGAGGTTCGCCAATTTCAGCCATTCACATTGTATAGTTGTGCTTGGGCGGGGTGCATTTTGTTTTAAAAAATCTCATCTTTTACCCTGTAATAATGTCATGGGGTCTTGTTTGTTTACAATTTACAGAACTGTTTCTATTGCTGCTGTCATTGGTGGGGGAAGGGGGGGGGGGTGTGTTGCAGCAAACTGGAACATCCCGTTTCGAGCGGATCTCGAACCCACATTTCTGCCATTCTATAACGAGCGTCCATACTATCCGACTGTTTTGGGGGGACTTTCTTTTTATTCATATATATATCTTTTGTCAGTGACATAGCACTGGTTTTCCGACCGTAAGTGTTACAGGTATTTAGGTATTTACACAAATTCTTTTTCCATAGGTTATATAGTAAATTGAAGTGTGAAGTAAGTTCTGAAATTAAAGTGTACACAATGCAATAAGTATGATGTACATCAAACCATTTTACATTTACATGCAACGTTTTAGTTGTTGGTTTAGGATTTCCAATTCAATAGCTACTAATACCTTTAATGACTTGATCTTAGTTCAATATGATCAGATACTCTTTTTATTTATTTTGTTTCGTAGACAGTTTGATTTGGGTGTGAGTTGGGGTCTTATTGTGTTAGTAAGCCAAGATGTCTTGGCTATCGATTTTTCTGTAGATAAAGAAATCAATTTATTCATTGGTGTGAGGAATGAGGAATCCCGATGTTATTGGGAAGGGACTATAGATAGAGGGAGGCCAGCAGGGACAACATACCCGAGGGTCGGACCAGAGTGGGCACAGCTCTGGCTGTGCATTCAGTTGTTTCTTTACCTTATATCTTTGGGCCTGGCCAATTAGGTGCATTCTGACAGCACACTTTAAGTTCCCTAATTCAATCACTCTATTCACGCCTACCTGTGTATGCAGCATTTCACCTGTGAAGGTGAGTTCACATCACTACACTCGTCCCCTTGGAGTTAGAAGTCTGCTAAAGTAATTGTGTGCGTGGCCTGTTTCTGTTACACACACAGGCAGGTTTATTACTATCCAGTGCTCGGCATGTTCAAAATCCTGGTGATGGCACCAGTGTCGTTAGCAGTATTACAAAAAAACAGGAACAGTATCCCTGGAACAGGACCCCAATCCACATTTCTGACATTCCGGGGCGAGTGTCCTAGCCATTAGAATATCTAGGCTCCCCGATGCAATCACCCTTCCCACGCCTACCTATGTATGTGGCATTTTACCTGGGAAGTGAGTACTGGTCATTACACTTAATTCTACAAGAAGTTCTTAGCATCTCAGTTTCCAAGACTTTCATTGTCAGGAAAATATGACTTGAGTGGTATATTGTACCTGGTGCCTGCAGCATGGTATCTCAGTAAGGCATCACTATAAAACCTACATGGCTGTGCACCGTCACAAGTTGATCCTTTTTTCGATAGAACCGTAAGTGTTGCTAGAACATAAAGCACCAGTTACATCCTAAAGTAGCTATCCTGTCTACTACCAGGAATATGTTTAATTGAATTACTATTTAAATGTGGAAAGTGGAACAAGGGTGGTTATTTCACTAAACTAAATGTAGGTAGTCCAAAATGCGTGCTTAGCTCAATATACTTAGTTTAAGTGATTTTTCGTTGAGAGATATCTCTGGTGTTTGTGATCCAATTTCAATAAGGAATATATCAAAATAATGTTCCATGTCTTGTCTATATGACTGGGTAATGAGTTTGATAATAATCTGACTAAAATTAATTAATTAACCTTGATCCGGTAAGTACCGACTGACATCAACTCGGGCAGTGCTGTGAAGTGGGTGTGAGCTCCACTCTCTACATGCCCTATTCCAACACCAAGTGTTGGACGTACCTGAATACAGGCTATTTGAAAGCTAGACCAATCAATAGGGCTGATAC
Organism: Branchipolynoe longqiensis; assembly: GCA_030323885.1. Lineage (NCBI taxonomy): Eukaryota > Metazoa > Annelida > Polychaeta > Phyllodocida > Polynoidae > Branchipolynoe > Branchipolynoe longqiensis. Next base: position 105,698,481 of record CM059191.1, on the reverse strand, counting down.
TTAGCTTCATTTACATATCCAAAATGGCCACTTCTGACTTCCTAAAGGCATGAAAGAAGTTGATAAGTTGTTTTTCAAGTGATTTTACCACTTTTAGACTATTGACACTCACAAAATAAATATCAGCGTAAAGGGGAATATTTCTTCTACAGGCCCATCATAAAATCTAAGTTAATAGCTAGTCAACAACACCGAGCTGCCAAAACTGGTGAAAAACGGCCGTATCCGACGATGCTATGCTGTCACTCGAGAAAACAAGGGCTGGTGATGGGCCTGTATAAGATACTTGGCCAGCGACCAAGTTTCTTAATTCTTCACATTCAGCTTGCTCTCCAACTTAAGCGTTTATCTCTGGTAATTTATAAAAGTGTACCACATTGTACAGCTTATAATTTTGATTATTTTGGTATGACATAGAAAGTGATACAAGAAGTTGAACAAGAGTTTTGGTTTTATACAGATAGTTTTGTACAGATTTTATTATTGACAGTCAGTAGAAATTGGTTAATTTAGCAAGTTTAAAATTGAATTTCTGAACGAATAATGATGATAACGGTCTGTAAAAAATTTAGCCTGTTATTTGTACTGGAGATCGTCGGATACTTTAATATTGGACAGGTGATATGTCAAATAACTTCCATGAGGGACCTTAAAAATCAGGTTTTCCCTAATTTGAAATTGTGAACAAATCATGACAAAAAACTACATGTTAAAAAAATAATATCTTCCAAACTATTCAAGGGATCTACATATATTCTATATCATTGAAATCGGTTAAAAAAAGGTCTGTATAAATATATAAATTCTAATATTGCACTTGATTTTTAAAAAACCACTTTGTACTACCTACTAAATGGCGATATAACAGGGGGGTTGTTGACTTACACTGTTGTAACCTTTGGTTTTCTTTCTTTTGACCCTACCAGAATGAGAGTGAAAAAATTGCCGCACATCCTGGCTTTACACTTAAAGCGATTCAAATATATGGAACAATTAAATCGCTACACGAAGCTATCCTACAGAGTGGTCTTCCCGCTGGAGCTCCGACTGTTCAACACAGTAAGTGTCGGTACAGCTGTGCCGGTAGTCCTTGTTTGGTGACTGGTGACATCACGAGGTAAACGCCCCATCTGTTGATTGATTGATTGGTGATGGTTTAACACCGTGACAGAAGTAAAGGCCATATTCAGTCAATAGTTAATGGCATTTATTCTGTCACTTTTGTTTCATGATAAAATGTGTTCAATCACATCTACATGTTTACATTGAAATTTACAAGAAATTTTGATCAAATAACAGCCAAAAGATTATCTCAATTTTGAAGTGGTTAAATTTGTGAGAAAAGAGCAAATTTTAACTCGTAAAACATAGTTAAAGTTACACATTGAACATTGAGACTTGAGATAATAGTTTAAGCCTGACAGATGACAGTTGAAAGCTGGCAGATGACAGTTGAAAGCTGACACATGACAGTTGAAAGCTGACAGTTGAAAGCTGACAGATGACAGTTGTGCTGTGACCTGTGTGTTTCCAGTCGGACGACGCGTGTAACCCGGAGCGCATGTACGACCTGATCGCGGTCGTCATCCACTGCGGGAGTGGCCCGAACCGTGGCCACTACATCAGCATCGTCAAGAGCCACGGCTTCTGGCTGCTGTTCGACGATGACATCGTAGACGTGAGTACCACCCTCCAACCTGCTTAAATAGTTCCTGAAAGTTCTGATACCAACAGTTTAAAATGTTAATCCAGTACACATTAACATGATCACCGATTTTCTCTTCAGGTTTGTTAGTAGTTATTATGATTTTTAATTCATCATCATCATCATGCTGTCAGTCGCGATGCGACAAAGACTGCTTTCATTACTTGACTGCCGCTCTCCGCATTTCATGAAAGCTGCGTCCAAAAGTGTTGAAGTGCTGCTGGCTTTTGCAAGTTACCAGCGGCACTCTCTCAGGGAGCAAATAGAGGATTCACACTCCGCGCAAAAATATTTGTCCCTGCAGTGGCTGGTAGGGAGATGTTGGGAGTTCCATACATCAACCGCCCTTGATACCTCCACAGTGACATGGTTTTCTGTTCAGGGTTTGCTCCCTTAGCCTTCGGTTCTGTCAAGAACCTGTACCACAAGGCAGTGGTTTACAACTCTGCAGGGTAGGGGCGTCAAACACCCTGAGGATTGCAATACCATTTTTAATTATTGCTGTGATATAAAAGAAAACAATTTCAGTATCTGCTTTTCAGACTTCCTCTCTAGTCATATCTGTGAACTCGGGTGCACATGCGCATGCTGAAAGTAAGTTACGCCAATTGACCCCAAATTCAAATTTATCGTACTCAATGATATTGGAGAGGACACCCACAATTATATGACAATTATAGGGCTCAATCCACCTCCATACGTGTGCAAAAAAAAGAGTTCTTTTCTTACCATAACAAGCAACATTAGAGACCTAATATGGCCTAGATAAGGCATAAGAGGATCTGTAAGTTAAATTTGTATTTTTTTCACCTCTACAGAAAATCGATGCTTCTGCAATAGAGGACTTCTACGGCCTAACGTCGGACCTGCAGAAGAACTCCGAGTCCGGATACATTCTCTTCTACCAGTCGCGGGAGTGAAACCTTCACGCATCGAGTACTTTCAGGGCTTGTCTGAGCTCATTGAAGCTTGTCGGCACCAGGTGGCAGCACTGCAGCTGCTCGGCATGCGGCGGGACGCAGGGGCCGGGCCCCGGGTTGCAGGGCGCCGGGCGGCGACGCCAGGTGACGCCACCTCGCGTGATTCGCCGTGACCAGAGACAACCACCAGACGGCGCCACCGCCGCCGGGACGCGCCACGTGGCGCGCGGCTTGTGCGGGGACAGGAAGCAGGGTGAAGCACCCATTGTTGGCCACAGCTGACTTTGTAGATTTGTTAGCGGCTGCACCACCAGGGCGTGCCCCCAGATCGCCACGCAGACCCCATTTTTTTAAGTTGCATAGTCCGATGGTTTTGATTTTCTGTATTTTTTTTTTTTAGATAAATATATTAGATCGATCACTAGTATCTACTTTACATTAGTTCAAAGTTACTTTTATTTTAAATGATGACTTTTTTATAGATATTTTGAGTGCAAACATGGAAAATTAGTTTTGGCAAGCTTGCCAAAACTCTGACACCATAGACTTCTGCAGTAACAGGTTCTGTTAAATTGACTCAGTATTGCCTTCTACGCAGAAACAAATGCTTAATAAGTGCAGCAGTATCTAAGTTAGATATGTAAAATCAAATCTAGATAATTGGTTTGGTTTAGAAAATTTGATATTTCATCGGACTATGCAGCTTTACGGTTGAAAGAAATGAGAATTATCAGTGTTTGTTGGACTTTCTTTTTGTCTGCATAAGGATGAGCCTTCTTTCTGTCCTGTTTAGATGAGAAGTGGTTGTTCCGCTACCAGCTGAGGTGTTGTGTCGCCCGGTGGTGTGTGTGTATTAGTGTGGTGCCTGGTCTACTACTTCATAGGCCCATCATTTCCGTACTAATTTTACAGCCGCTACTGCAAATCTCTCATGGCTGATGCACCTTTGTGAGCCGCTGATGTCTCTGCACGGACACCTCTGACAAACATAGCGGTTAGCTGAGCCACTTTCAAATTGGTTACATATGTTTACTTTATTAAATTATTCAGTTAATACGATTAAGCGAATCTACTAGCTCGCTCTCAACAAATGAGTACGGACACGTATGTGGGAGTTTGCAGTTCTACAGATATGTCATTTACCGTTATTATTTAGACATGATGCCCCTCTAGTTCAATAAGCTGTAGCTAAGGTAGTAGCTGGGATAGTTATGGCACGGTTCCATGCGACACCTGCCTCAGATGTTGGATGGAGGGGGCGCTGTGGTAATGGGTTCATAGTTACTATTGTCGCGTCTTGACAGTAGCAGTGATTAGAATATGAGGTGATTCTCACAGCGCAGCTCGGAGCTTGTAGCATGCATAAGGCACGTTACGCACAGTGGGGTGAGTCTACCCGGCTGACATAGGGGTGTGGCATGGGGGTCGGGAGGGGGGGGGGGTCGTTCCACAGCATTACTTGTGGGTGCTAGCAAAGACCCTATAACATTAAGACGGCTCACTCCCTATCTGTTCCATGGTAATGTAAATTTTGCAGTGCCATCTTGTGGTGGGTTTGATCAGCCCAGCTGCTGGCTGGTGTATCACATTTAATGTAAACACATACACGGCGAGAGGGTCAGTTTAAAATTTAAAAAAAACAGTGATTGGCTGTCATTTGGATGCCGGTGTTGCACCTACTGCCTGGTCCCCACCTCCCTCTCCCTCCCCTCCTGACCTCCTGACCTCACCACCCTTCCCCCTCCTCCCCGCCCTCTACTTCCCTCACTCCCCTTCCATCCTCTCCCCTCCCCTTCCCCCTCCCATCCCCACCCTTCCCTCTCCCTATCTCCGTCCTCATCCACCTTACCCAGCGCACTCACTCCACACCTCCCTCCCCGCCCCCTCCCCCACACTCCCTCTCCCCCTCCTCACCTGTTGCTCTCACACCACACTTCCCTCCCCCCTCCCTCTCTGCCTCCTCCTCTCCCCTCTTCCTCCCCCGCACTCCCTCTCCCCTCCTCACCCACCTCAGTCGGCGCTCTCACACCACACCTCACGACCCCCCTCCCTGATGTAAGTGGGGGGGTGGGGTAGGTCCCCACTTGTTGCATGTTGCTACTCCTATTGAACTCCCACCACCACCGCTACCCCAACCTGCCCCTCCACCTCTCCACCCCACCCACCATACACACATTCCCCCTAGATCCTTCATCCAGCACACTGACACATGCACACACACACCATTCGCACAACCCATTATAACTATCAAAATGATCAAACCCACCACCTGGTGCGCCGGCTGTTCTCTTGATTACTGAGTGAGCCGTGTTAGTGTTATAGGGTTTTTGGTGATAGGTAGCTCCAAACTTCCCCCTATTGGGGAGACAGTGTAACAAAGCCCACAAAAACTGCAAGTTTTCCATAGACGCATGATGGATGCTTGTGCATTCGAGAGAGTTATGGTGGGTGTTGTAGGGGTGATCACTTTTTATAAGGGGGAGGGGGTTCTAAACAAAACAAAATGGTGGAGGGGGTCGGGGGCGTAGCACGACTTGGCGAGTAGGGGACGGGGTGGGTTGGAACTGAGCAAGCTTAGCATGCCCTACTTTATGTATGTTAATGTGATGGAAGCGAGGCTATGGGGAGACGGGGTGAAGGGTCTGGGACTGGTCCCCGCAGTGCACACTCATACACGGTGCACACTCACATTCAGATCCCACACATGCGGACTGCTGACACTCATGTACAGGTGCAGTGCTGACACTCATGTACATGTGCAGTGCCGACACTCATGTGCAGTGCCGACACTGGTGCACAGTGCTGACACTCGTGCACATGCACAGTGCCCACTCATGTGCAGTAAACATGCGCAGTGCCCACTCATGTGCAGTGCCCACTCATGTGCAGTAAACATGCACAGTACCCACTCATGTGTGGTAAACATGCGCACTGCCCACTCATGTGCGGTAAACATGCGCAGTGCCCACTCATGTGCGGTAAACATGCGCACTGCCCACTCATGCAGCACCCAGATGTAGGTGTGCATTTATTAATACATGTCACAAACCGGCTATGAGAGTGAGGAGTGGATGCTCATTTTAATTGTTGAGTTGGTGGGTTTTTTCCCCACCCACCCCCAGTGACCCTTATCTGTGAACTGGGGAATCACTTATGTGTGTACCCTATACGTCTACAGGACACATGTGTGCATGTACCTGTGAGTGTGTGTGTTACAGTGCAGTTATTAGCCATCTTGTAGCTCACCTTGGTAGTCGGGCCAGTCAGACCTCTAAAGTGGCGTTCAGTATACACACAGGCCTGGGTGAGCGTTGTATGAAGACTACACTACTTGTGAATATCAGTGTCACAATGTGACGACTCCGGAACCATGACTACTCCATTAATTACCAACCATCAGTTCTATTATCGACACCATGCTCAGTAATAATAGCGCCTAATTGTGTAGACACTCCGAATTAATGGTCTACCTACACTAATAATGGACGTATTCGTATGCGAATATCAAAATATTTCTTTACAAATTCCTGTTCGCCTGGGACAGGAAGTGGGTTTCTAGATGTACTATTCGGATGTGTGTTGGTGGCTCCATCTACATGGTCATGTGGTGTATTTCAACATGGCTGATATGGAACGGTTGAAAGATTCAGTGGTTTCAGCCAATCAGAGCTGTTCGTTTATGGGGGGCAGCCATTGACCTCTTTCAATGTTTGTAAACATCGGGTATGTGCGCGCAGCTTGGCTGCAGAACGAATGCACACTGCCACTGAGTTTGCCCGTACGCACAGTGTAAAATGTTTATTTTATTCAAAATTAATAGAAATGCAGAAGCCTAACCATATAAATCTAATATAATCTATTCGTTAAATATGTTTTCTATATGTGTACCAAGCGGTTTGCTCCAAGGTGGTGTCTTTTTTTAGAGATATTTCACTTTTTCTGTAAGAAGATTGCTCACGGCTATTGACAATGCACTGAGTTTGCCGGTACGTGCAGTACAAAACATTTATTTTATTCAAAATTAATAGAAATCCAGAACCCTAACCGTATAAATTTAATAATCTGTTTGTTAAGCATGTTATCTGTTTGTGTGCGAAGCGGTTTGTTTCTAGGTAGTGTGGTTTTAGAGATATTTAACTTTTTCTGTAAGAAGATTGCTTACGACCATTGACAATGCACTGAGTTTGCTGACTAGCCTGCGAAGGGTAAACACTGCATTGATTTGTGCTCCAGCAATGCTATGTCTATGCAGAGCATTTATTTTAGCAAAATTAATTTAAAAGCTTTCACTGAGTCGATTAAAAATATATTAATGCGCGATTGAAGAGGAAGATCTGAAGTATTTAATTTAACTTAAGGGCAATTTTCTCTGAAAGTATTAAAAACAGAGATAATAGTGAAAGTTGGGATATTCTGAGCTCATAGCCATTGAGTTTGCAGTCACTGGATGTTGTCCTGCAGCCAAGCAGCGCACACACTGACCTACTGACGTCATATGAAATTGGTCAATTTGCAATCGAAAAGGTGGGGGGGGGGGGGCAGCCATTTGCAATCGAAAAGAACAGCTCTGATTGGCTGAAAGGACTCAAGCCATTTGACTGGTCCTATTTGCATTCGAAAACCAAGTTCACTGCGCAGGTGGGCGGAGCCTAAATTATGTGGATGCTAAGATCCCAGTCGAATACGTCCAATAACAAATAGTAATCGGCTGACTGCTGACATCTGGCATGTCTGTTTAGAGGCTACATGCGCCACAATTTCTAAGTCCATGAGAGATGATCCGTGCTTTCGCGGAAGTTCGTCGACGGTGTAATCTTGGCTTGGTTTTCGCGTTTTTTCCTGGAGACCACTTTGATCTCTGTTTGTTGTAGGTTGTCTCTTTCAGAGAGTCGGGTAGGGGTGGAAAAGGAGGGTTCCGTAGAGCTGCCACTGCCAAAGTGTCATAGTGTCGTCAGCTGTATTGAGAGGGTTACACTGTGCTGGTTACCAAACACCCTTTTCTATTCCTGGTAAACTCGAGGTTTTACCAACCTGTATGACAAGGCTTGGCTCAGGTTGAAAATGGCAAGGAATGAAGAGTCGGTTCACTCCGGAGCAGTTCCCGAACACAACTCGTCACTTTTCTGTCAGCTCCTGTCAATCAACTTGGCAGCTCTTAGTTGACTTGTCAGCTGCTGTCAATCGACTTTCCAGCTGCTGTCAAATCGACTTGTCAGATTATGTCAATCGACCTGTCAGCTGCTGTCTATCCATTGTCAGCTGCTGTCAACTGTTGTCCATCAGCTGTTAGTCAGTTTATCGGCTTTTACTTATACAGTGTTGTATTCTCTCCATTCACCTGCCTTTTGAGTTAGTTCAAACTTTGCTGTTCTCAACAAGAACCGGAAATGGGCCTGGGTACTGTAAAGGTGCTTGAACTGTTGTCTCGAGTATGTGACAGAAAACCTTCTCCGATCTCTGTCAATGCTGCATAGTCCGATGGAAGGATCACATTTTCTAAACCAAAGCAATTACCTAGGTTTAACCCTACATTACCTACTTAGAAACAGCTAGACTGGTTATGCTGTTTGACTGGGCAGCTAGACTGGTTATGCTGTTCAACTGGGCAGCTAGACTGGTTACACTGTTCAACTGGGCAGCTAGACTGGTTACACTGTTCAACTGGGCAGCTAGACTGGTTACACTGTTCAACTGGGCAGCTAGACTGGTTACACTGTTCAACTGGGCAGCTAGACTGGTTACACTGTTCAACTGGGCAGCTAGACTGGTTACACTGTTCGACTGGCAGCTAGACTGGTTATGCTGTTCAACTGGGCAGCTAGACTGGTTACACTGTTCAACTGGGCAGCTAGACTGGTTACACTGTTCAACTGGGCAGCTAGACTGGTTACACTGTTCGACTGGCAGCTAGACTGGTTATGCTGTTCAACTGGGCAGCTAGATTGGTTATGCTGTTCAACTGGGCAGCTAGATTGGTTACACTGTTTGACTGGGCAGCTAGATTGATTACACTGTTCGACTGGGCAGCTAGACTGGTTACACTGTTCAACTGGGCAGCTAGATTTGTTACGCTGTTCGACTGGGCAGCTGGACTGGTTATGCTGTTCAACTGGGCAGCTAGACTGGTTACACTGTTCGACTGGGCAGCTAGAATGGTTACGCTGTTCAACTGGGCAGCTAGACTGGATACGCTGTTCGACTGGGCAGCTAGATTGGTTATGCTGTTCGACTGGGCAGCTGGACTGGTTACGCTGTTCAACTGGGCAGCTAGACTGGTTACACTGTTTGACTGGGCAGCTAGACTGGTTACGCAGTTTGACTGGGCAGGTAGACTGGTTACGCTGTTTGACTGGGCAGGTAGACTGGTTATGCTGTTTGACTGGTCAGGTAGACTGGTTACGCTGTTTGACTGGGCAGGTAGACTGGTTACGCTGTTTGACTGGGCAGGTAGACTGGTTATGCTGTTTGACTGGGCAGGTAGACTGATTACGCTGTTTGACTGGGCAGGTAGACTGGTTGCGCTGTTCGACTGGGCAGCTAGACTGGTTACGCTGTTTGGTTGTGTTCTGGGTAGGTTAAACGGCATTGACAGTATTTTGTGTTTCATAAATTAAAACGCTGCCTATGCGTTGAAATACATTGTCATAGAAAGTTCAGAATTCACTTATGAGACTGCAATTTGTATAAATCCTCTTAAGCAAATACAACAAATTAATTGGTTTCCAATTACAGTTAAACAAAAAAATTCAGTGTTTTCCAATTAACATTAGCAACGGTTACATACTGCATGCATGAGTGATTTTGAGGCCAGGCACGTACTGTTATAGCCTTCCTGTTACTGTGGAGGCTAGGTTAGGTTTTAATAAGGTGTTTGATGACCTAAGTCACTGAGGTAGTGTTGTCAAAGTACGAGGTGAATCCTGCTGTTAGATCAGAAGGCCAGTGGTTCGATTCCCTGTGTCCCCCAACTCTGCAAATTTGGATTTCCACCGCTGTGTATAACTTACAGCGTCATCAAAGGCTGGTTGCTCTCATACCATGTCTATGTGGTGTAACCAAGACTGCATGATGATACCTTAGTATTACCTACCACTCTCATAAGACATGTTTTGTTATGTAAACGGGTGGTTAGTAGAGAAGTTATCTGAGGACGAAACTGCCCATCCTAGTCAGTCGGCAAATTTCTATGTCACTACTATACTTGTCATAGATACGACGGTTCTGGTTTGGTTTCACGACATCCTTAAGGCGGTTCAGTCTGGTCTGCACATGTAAAAGATGCTTCAGGGATGTTTAACAAAAATATCGCTACTTTTCAAGATTACGACTGAATTTACCACACCTTTCCCATGGGGAAGGTCGGGAGTTCGATTCTCAGTCGAGTCAAAACCACTTACATACATAATTGATTCTTGTCGCTACCAAAATTGATACTTGTCACTACCTAGCCTGGCACTCGATATTACTAAGGTAGGGCTAGGACTGGTTAGTTCAGTATCAGGATAATGTCACTGAGTGGGATATTGGGTCATGGTGCTGGTGGCCTGGTCTCCCAGTGGTGCAGCACTATAAAGTAGCCATGAGTACGCACTGTCACAAGTCAGTACCCATCCTGATATGACCTTAGATATTGCTAGGACATAAAACTCAAACAAACTTTACCACACCTAAACCTAGCATGTAAACTGATCAAATTAATTTGGGCTCCCTTCCTTTATCCTCCCTTCATTCAGACCTCAAGACATTGATTAAATTGCGACGGGTGCTACCAATTGAAAGGCAATCGGAACATGCCTTTACCCGCCCCCCCCCCCCCGCCCCCCGGACATTGTTCAGATTATTCAGAACAACCATATTTATGAACCATCTCTCGCATCATGTGTATGCCACGTGTACATCGCGTACATCATGTTACACCACATGTATGCCATGGGTACATCATGTACATTGTGTGTACATCACAATGTAGGTCAGATTTACATCATGCATGCCATGTGTAGGGCACATACCTGTATGTCATATGCACATCAGGTATGTCATGTATACATCATATATGTGCCATGTATACATCAGGTTACATCACAATTCACTTATGTACACCGTGTGAATGCCAAGTTTGTCATGTGTCTGTATGCTGTGTGTACATTGTGTGGGTCGTGGGTACGTCACACACACTGTGAATGTGGTTGGTGAGACGTGTGAGTGCTGGTGACAGCACACACTGTGTGTACGTGGTTGGTGAGATATGCTGTGTGAGTTATGGTGACATCACACTGTGTGTACATGGTTGGTGGGACACGTCATGTGAGTACTGGTGATGTCACACTGTGTGTACATTGTTGGTGAGACATGCCATGTGAGTTCTGGTGACATCACACACACACTGTGTGTACATGGTTGGTGAAACACACGGTGTGAGTACTAGTGAAGTCACAAACACTGTGTGTACATACTTGGTGAGACATGCTGTGTGAGTGCTGGTGATGTCACACTGTGTGTATGTGGTTGGTGAGACATGCTGTGTGAGTAATGGTGACATCACACACACTGTGTGCATGGTTGGTGAGAGAAGTTGTGTGAGTACTGATGATGTCACACTGTGTGCACGTGGTTGGTGAGACATGCTGTGTGAGTTTTGGTGACATCACTCACATACTGTATGTATGTGGTTGGTGAGACACACTGTGTGAGTACTGGTGACATCACACTGTGTGTACATGGTTGGTGAGACATGCTGGGTGAGTTCTGGTGATGTCACACTGTGTGTACATGGATGGTGGGACACACCGTGTGAATTCTGGTGACATCACACACACTGTGTGTACATGGTTGGTGAGACATCCTGTGTGAGTACTGGTGACATCACACACTGCGTGTACATGGTTGGTGAGACATGCCGTGTGAGTTCTGGTGATGTCACACTGTCTGTACATGGTTGGTGGGACATGCTGTGTGAGAACTGGTGACGTCATACACACTGTGTGTACATGGTTCGTGAGACATGCCGTGTGAGTTCTGGTGATGTCACACACACTGTGTGTACATGGTTGGTGGGACACGGCGTGTGAGTACTGGTGATGTCACACTCACTGTGTGTACATGGTTGGTGAGACATGCCGCGTGAGTACTGGTGACGTCACAATGTGTGTACATGGTTGGTGGGACACGTCATGTGAGTACTGGTGATGTCACACTTGTGTACATGGTTGGTGAGACACGCTATGTGAGTTCTGGTGACGTCATACACACTGTATGTGGTTGGTGAGACATGCAGTGTGAGTACTGGTGACGTCACACACAGTGTGTACGTGGTTGGTGAGACACGCTGCGTGAGTATTGGTGATGTCACACTGTGAGTAGGCCTACATGGTTGGTGAGACATGCTGTGTGAGTTATGGTGAGTGGGTTGGAGGCGGGGGTTTCTGTACGCACTGTACACTTTGATATTACTGCAGGTTGTGCAATGTTCTGTTAGTGTTACACAAGGCAGGGGTACCAGTCTACCGGAAACTGCCTGTGTCGGGGTTTGTGTGTAGCATTGGAGGCATTCGACTGGGCCTCTATGCGAATATCAAAATATTTCCATACAAATTCCTATTCGACTGGAACCAGAAGTGGGTTTCTATACATCTGATTCGGATGTGTGTTGTGGCTCCATCCGCTCCATCCATAAATCTTGCGGATAGAAAGGTCCCAGTCGAATGCCTCCATTGCATGGATGCCTGCATTGCATGGATACCAACTGATGATGGGACTCAATCAGATTGACTCTTTCAGGTGGTTACAGGGGTGGTTGTGCCAATCAGAAGGGTTGTTTCATGTATAATAGGAGCCAAAATGGATGTGGTATCGGGTTATTTCTTGGTATGTACACGATGTGACACATTTTGGAGGAATTACAGATTTGATGAACATCTCACAGTGTATTTCTATTACACGATGAGAGGGAGGTGCCATGTGGGTATGAAGAAGTTCGTTTTGTTATTTGTAATGTACTATCTTCTGTACACCGAGTGCTTGTGGTGGGTTCCTCTCAGTGAGTGATAATATGGTGTGTTGCCATTGACTTGGCACTAGTGTTATTCCCTCCACCTGCACTATGGTATCATCAAGGATTCATGTAATCTAAGTTTTACCTCTTCTTTTCTTTTTCTAAATAAGAGAATTGAGGAGAACAAGTATGTACATTGTACTATTTAATTGGACAAAATATTAACCCGTTGCACAGTATGTGTCGTTTTTATTCTATGCAACCCTACTGAAAAATAGCTGTATTAAAATCTGGTTCATCTGCTCACCATAGCTTAAATATGACAATATCTAAAATTTCACAATAATATGACAAAGTGTGGCAGTCAATATAAGATTTGTGAGTATACATGGAATCTAACATTAGGCCTACTTAGGATCACTTTTGATATGTTGCTTAAAAAGGCAAGGCAAATGATCTATTTATTTGTTATATATTTTTGATTCTTTAATAATAAATCGTTGTTTATGAACAAATGAATACTTCTAGATGAGTTCCGGATTTGTCTTTCTTCAATTAACATTATTCACCACATTTCAATTGGGAATTACCGTGTCAATGATTTGGAAAGGGTCGTAGATCAGGCGGTAGCGTGTCCACCTGTGGAGCTGTTGATCATCACATCGATCCTTCTCGGTGGCTCCATTTGCAGTTTGGGCTATTTTCTGTTCCAACCAGTGGTCTACGGCTTGTCCATCAAAGGGTGTGGCATGTGCTGTCTTGTCTGGGAAGTGCATATAAAAGACCACTTGGCTTCTTATCGTAAAGAGTAGCCTATGTGGCAGCAGCGGGTTTCCTCCAAAGAAATATGTCAGAATGACCATATGTTTGATGTCAAATAGCCAATTCAAATCAATGTGTTCTAGAGGCATCGTTAAATAAAACGAGCTTTACTTTACTTTTGTGTCACTGATTTAACACAGATCCGTCCATCATTAGGTCTTCATAATATGACCATCCTTGATGGGTTTTCACTGACTAGCCACTTTCGTAAATTAACCTATTGACCTATTGAGTTATTTTTATAGCAAGAATTTGCATGTGGTTGTATTTTTATCTGCTAGCTTGACCAGTTTTTGCGTCATTACTTAAGTTCATACAAACCTGTAGAGATATGGATCAGATACGGTGGGGAATCCCAGCTGAGTCAAACCAAATACTTACTAAATTGATACTTGTCGCTACCTATCCTGGCACTTGACATTACTAGGATAGGAGAAGGACTAGTTAGCTCAGTATCAGGATAATGTGACTGCATGGGAAATCGAGTCATGGTGCGGGTGGCCTGACCTCCCAGTGGGGCAGCACTATGAAGTCTCCATGAGTGTGCAATGTCACAAGTCTGTACCAGTCCTGATGACCCTAGATGTTTCTGGGATGTAAAACCCCAAACAAAAACCAATTCCTACTAATGCATTTTCCACCACATAGAAGGGAATACTGATACACCCTGACAATTTGCGCATAATATATTCATACTAATGTTATCCTCTCCACCCAGCACCTGTGAGAGAAATATTGTTCAACAGTTATCTGACACGCCTAGATGATAAATGCATCAACATTAATTCAGTTACTTCTATGGTCTAAATCCAGTTTAAAACTTCATCCAGAGACAAATTATGAACATATGTTTTGTCTCTTCCAGAACGACCTTCCAATGAAATTCTCGCCTACAATATTGGCTTAAAATCTATTTGTAAGAAGTACTGAAAGAGGGTTGGTTGGTGGTTGATTTACGTCCTGACATCTAAGGTCATATCAGGACGGGTACCAACTTGTGACTGTGCATTCATGGTGACTTTCTAGTGCTGCCCCACTGGGAAATCAGGTCGCCAGCACCATGGACACATTATCCAGACACTGTTGTTCTATCCTATATTAATAGGATAGAACAACAGTCCTTGTTCTATCCTAGTAATGCCAAGCACCAGGCTAGGTAGTGACAAGTATCAATTTTATAAGTCATTGACTCGACAGACCGGGAACCGAACTCCTGATTTCCCGCATGCGAGGCCTGCGCTTTACCGATTCGGCCACCGCGCCCTGTCGGGAAAGAAGGTGTCATAATCGTCATCAATACACCCATTACCAGTGTGATTGGCCATATTCAGTGGCTACTCATGCCAATCAGATTACGTGCATTTCAAACTCTTTATACCATTGTAGTCAATTCCAGAATGAGGCTAGCATTGAAAAGAAGTCTGAAATCGTACTGAAAATTTAGACAGCACAAAGGAAGATCGGGAAATGCAGGATACGGAACGTTCTGCTGGATTGACGCGACCACCTAACACTAGTGTTACTAAAAGTCTACATCTCCAGTTGTGAAATAATAATAATAATAAAACATTTATATAGCGCCGTTCTCAGGCACTTTACATAACAAACAAATATACAGGAAAATAAATTTGACCTAGTTAAAAGCAGATTTAAACAAATGTGTCTAAAGCCGTGTTTACACGGGCAATTGTAAAATTGAAAAATTGAATTAGACAAAGCGATATATATGAAGCGAAGTAGTGGCGCGTTTACACACGGAGCGGTTTAAGGCGGAAATCGATATCTGCGCATGAGCAAGTCCAGACTAACCAGCGCCAGTTTCGGTTAGTCGACGTCGCCACGAGAGAGTGTGGGTTCAACCTAGATATGAATGGACTGAATCGTATTGGTTTGGAACAGTCAAAACCTGCTGGGCAGTGAAAACCTTAAAATAATTCATGAAAAAAATATATGTGCACCTCTAGCAGGTCCATTGAGCAAATTTACCGGAAATTCAACAAACTCAGGTCTCGACTGTGACGTCCTTAATCCGGCTCATCTAATCCGCTTGCATCTACACACGCAAGATAGGCAGACTCAAGTTAGATCGCTTCATATAAACTACCTCGCGAGGCGGTTTACATAAAGTGAATAATATGAATCGAATCAGCCCTAATCCGCTTCAGCGTCGTGTTTACACGGCGAATGTAAGGCTAACTAGGCAAGGCGCTTTATTTGAGGTGTTTTAACTCACCTGTGTAAACACGGCTTATGACCTTTTTTAAAAGCACCAACAGATTTACAATCAGTGATATATCCTGGCAGAGCATTCCAGTCTCGGGGCAGCAATACTAAAAGCACGATCCCCAAAGCCTTTGAGTCTGCTCCGAGGAACTGCTAACGGGCTGGAGGCTGTGGAGCGCAGTGTTCGAACATAGCAAATCTATCAACAAGATCTTGGCGATAAACACATTTATCAACAAGAACATGATGATAATAATCATAATGAAAATAAAGCCTTTGAATCAAGGACAGCAAAACTCTTTTCCACTTTACTTTTATTTTGAATCAGCCTAAATAAAATTATAAAGCGAGGGAAAAATAGTATATATGGCGTCATCCTACACTATTTCTGAATATAGAAAATGCTAAGTCAACAAGAACTGACTTCAAAATAGACCTACAAATTGTCTTCAATTACAACTAAGCCCTACTGATACGTGACGAGGAAGGAGAGGAAGGCAGGAGTTGGAATAAAAACACTTTATTCAGAGAGACAGAGGCATGTAAGGGTACAATGTATAGGGTACAATGAGGTGGTTAAATGAGGTAACCTCTATCACTGAAGATCAAGTACAGTATATAAAGAGTTCAATAGTCAATAGGTCCAAGGGCCATGCCCGAGGTTAGTGTTATCTGATGGTGTGAAGTCAGATGGGAGGGAGGTGCCCCGAGGAGCCCTCCACCAAAACTGAGGAGAGGGCTCGAGGGGCGCCCGAGGCGGCGATCCGCGGGACGTATGCGTGGACCGAGGCGGAGGTCCAGGTCCCCTGTTCCATGATCTCGGACAGGGGGATGCCGGCGCACTGGCAAGCCTGGGCCGCCCCCCGGCGCAGGCTGTGGAGAGTGTAGCCGTCGGGGGCGGGCACCCCGAGGGCCGAGAGGGCGCCTCGCAGGATGGCCGTCAGTGTCCGAGGGTCGATGGGGCGGCCGGAGGGCAGAATGAAGGCAGGATCGGCGGGGCAGGCAGGGGCCAGGGCCACCGAGGCGGTCCAGGTGGCGACGGGGCAGAGCGGGCGCCCGGGCGAGGCGGGGATGAAGAGGGCAACCGCCCCCGAGGGCAGGGCGATGGTCTTGGTGGTCCGGAGGGTGACCCGCAGCCCCCCGGGGGCGACGTTGCCGCGTGTGATGGTGTGGGGGCCGCCCCACACCTCGGGGCTGGTGGGTTGACGGCCTCGGCGAGGGATTCGCCGGGGTCGCTGGGGGGTGGGGGGTGCATGGGGGCGGGGGAGGAGGTGCGGGCGGGGGGGGGGGGCGGAAAGCGGGGAGGTGACCTATGTATGCAGTGTCGCCGGGGCCGGGGGTGGGGGGTGGTTGGTGCGGCTGCGGTGTTTGCGGCGGAGATGTGAGGGAACGTGTGAAGAGAGACATCTGGCGGGAGCGGTTTGGCGGGGGGGGGGGGGGGGGGTCGGCATGAGATGTGAGGGTAGCGTGGTGGCGGTTGGCAGGATGGTGGTTGGCGCGGGCGTAGCAGGGGTGTGTAGGGAGGCGGCGGGGGGTGGTATCGGGTGTTGGTGGGCGGTCTGTGTCGGCGTGAGATGTGAGGGCAGTGTGGTGGCGGGGGGTGGTGTCGGGTGTTGGCAGGCGGTTTCTTTTTCCAGGGCGGTGTGTGTTGGCGGGGGTGGGTGCGGGTGTGTGTGTGCGGCGTGGGTGCTGGTTGCGGGGGTGGGGCCGCGTCGCCGCCGCCGGGCTAAAAATCCGGCGAGGTGATCGCAGGGGCGGCTGGGGCGTGGTCGCGGGTGCGCTTCGTGTAACACACGGCCTCACTGTGGACGGTGAGGATGCGGCGCACATTTGCGCAGTAGGCGCATGCGTGCCTCCTCCTCGTGCCCTGGTCACCGTGGGCCTCACCGGGGGGGGGCGAGATCGCACGAGGCGGGGTCCCTGTTCCAGGCGGGGCAGGGTATCCCGTAAGCCTCTCGGGTGTAGGGTGTGCGTGGGTCGGCGTGGGTGGGGGAGGGGGCGGGCGGGCGCAGGTAGAGGGGGGGGGGGGGGGGGGGGAGTAGTCTGGCTCCGCCCCCGGAGGTAGTCGCGGGGGCGGTGATCACGTCCATACGCACTGTGTTGATCGCGACTGGGTCGCTCCACCCATCCGGGAGGCGTCCATCGGCAACCCAGGCGAAAATGGTCTCTGAGTAGCGCCGGACGGTAGGCCACGGATGGGTGACAGCGTCCCTGAGCACGGTCATGTTGTGGTGGAGTAATCCGGGGAGGGCGTCGGTGGGGAAGGCGGGGTGGGACTCGAGCATGCGGAGGGCGAGGTTGTACTCCTCCATGGTCGCCTCGCCGCGCTTCAGAGCCTTCCCCTCGGGGCTTCTCTCAATGAGGTCGTGAGGGAAGAGGTATCTGGGGGGCATACCTTTTCGACGCCCGCTTCCCTGCGCCTCGGCGGACTCCAGGATCTCCCTGACCGCGTCGGCCGCGGATGCGGGGGAGCGGTTGGGGGCTGGGTGAATGGCGGCGGGAAGGGGGGCCCGCGGAGGCGGCCTGCTGTGTGGCGTAGAGGCCGCGCCTGAGGTAGGGCTGGTAGGTCGGGTGGGCGGGCGTCGCGGAGGCGTGGGCGGGCGTCGGAGAGGCGGGGGCGGGGAGGAGGCGAGGGTGCTTGGCCGGGCGGGCACCCCCTCCAGTCCCGGCGGCGAGTTCCTGTAACAGGTCTGCTAGGCGGTCGGCGATGGATGGGGGCGAGGCGGCCGGGGCCCGAGGCGGGGGCGCGGCGGCAGGATCCGGGTACGCTGAGGCCCGAGGTGGGGCGAGGGTGATGGACTCGACCAAGGCTGTGAGGTGGTCGATGGCGCCGGCCTGGCATTGCATCGCCGCGGCCTGGGCGTCCATCCGGGCATCGACGGCGCTCGCCCAGGAGGTGGCCTCTGACTGGAGGCGGCAGAGATCGCGGAGGCGGCGTCCTGTGAGGCGCTCCGGCCTCGGCGCGATCCGCGGCGGCCCGGGGGGCGTGAGCCGGCTGGCATGGTGAGTGAGTGTGCGCGTGAGTGCTAGCCCGGGCGGTGTGGAGGCGTGAGGCGGGCGTCGTCGTGTGAGGCGGCCCGTGTGAAGTGAAGTGCCAAAGAAAATATGTCCGGGCCAGGAGGGTGATGTGAGGCGAACGGCTAGGAGCAGCAAGGGCGGCCGGTTATAAGGGCCGGGGGAGGGGAGTTATGTCATCGACCCAACGGTCGCAGCAGGGGACGGAGGAAGGAGGGGGGGGTCCTCCTTCCCCGCGACGAATCAAACGCAATGCGAGCATTACGACCCACTCGCTATTGAATCAGTTTAAATAAAATAAGACTAAATGAGAATATAATAGTTCTAAATCTAGATGTGGTTATGGATATTAATTTTATTCAATGAAATAACTGCCCTTTTATTACAAAATACCACGAAAAAGGTAACTTATCACATAATAAAAACAATGGTAGACATTTGTATGTGTGTTTGTAGTTTAATATTACAAAGGCCACAGTTGTGATTATTATACTTGGTGGTATTTATTTAATCAACACGATTGGTACACAGATCTTCATTTTGAACCCCAACAGAATGACGGGCATTCCTTCCTTGACACCTTCCAGATACAGGGCCGTACATACCCAAGTGGTATTGCGAATGAGGGCTACAATGGACTGCATTAACGCCAACAAATGAAAACGAGGCTTATGGGGAAACCGAAGGAGAAATTTTTTTCACAACTCATCAACTACCAAAGACAATGTACGACAATGGAAACAAAATTATTATAGAGTAATGTTCAAACATACTTTAAGCACTTTAATCTGTGCCATACATAAATCAAGTTTGTGATATTGTCAGAGTAAGAATAATTACTACTAAACCTGATCAAAGACCTTGTTTGCCGTGGGATGGCGCCACTGCATGATTATTTCAGGAATTCCTATATGAAAGCGCTGAGTGGTGCGTCTTGTGGTACATAAAGAAAGTTAGTTATATTTAACGATGCATCTAGATCTTGTCGTACATTGTCTTTGGTACTACTACTGTAGGGTAGGGTATTAAACCTTTGGGTTGAAAGTACACGATTGCAATAGCCCCCCACCCCGAGTTAGTGCCACTTACACCACCTTACAGAATTGGCCAGACGCGGTGCCCAAACGGTAGATCGCAAGCTTCCCGAACAGAAGGTCAGCAGTTCAAATCCAGGCCGAGTCAAACCAATGAAATACAAAATTGATACTTGTTGCTACCTGGCCTGGCGCTTGGCATTACTAGGATAGGGCAAGGGACTGGTTAGCTCAATATCAGGATAATGTGGCTCAGCAGGATATCAGGTCATAGTGCCAGTTGCCTGGTCTCCCAGTGGGGCAGCACTATAAAGTCGCCATGAGTGTGCAAAGTCAGTACCCGTCCTGATATGACCATAGATGATGCTAGGACGTCAAACCCAAACAAACCTTACTGAATCAGTGAGTTGGGTGTAATCACATGGGTCTGACGGTTTTGAGTTTCTGCCATTTTTTTTAGATAACTATATTAGATTGAACATTAAAAGCTGCTTTACATTAGTTTTAACTTTAAACCATTTGATAAAATAATTTAAAAAAACGGGGGAAAAACTACTTAAAATTTAAGAAACTTATTTTAAAGGAAATATTTGAAGTGATATCATAAACGTCATCAGTGACATTCTATTAAATCAACATTCTTTCTAAGCAGAAATAACTATTTAATGACTGCGTCAGTAGGATCAAATCTAATTTAAATAGGTGGTGTTTTTTTCTTCAAAATTGTTATGCTTTCATCGGATTATGCACAATAAAAGTGACATTAAATTGTATTTACACCACCGCACCCCCTTCTACTGCACTCGCTGATACCAAACAATAATGGCCCCCCCTCCGCTCCCCACAAAAAAAAGTCAATTTTGATTAGTTACCTGTGCTCTAATTACTTCCAGCACACATCAACCATTTCCAGTCACCTGTAGGTCTTCGATTGGCTCACATACATTCCACAAGGGGGCGAACGCTGCATAAACCTCGTTTTCGATTGCACACAAATACTTTCCCCTTTTCTCTCGATACAGTAAATACTCGCTATTTCTTACACTCACTGCAAGATATTTCACACCCAAACAAAAATATATCCAATACCACCTTGCACGCCGTGTCAGTTATTCAAGCAGGCAATCGCAACAAAAGAATTCACTCCCAAGTTCTGCACAATACATCACCATAACAATTTACTTTCCTTGCTCTATAAGTACAATCAATTTTACATGTATACATACACCACCCAGTTTTACATAATATTTATTTTCATTTGGGTCGCCGCACCTGGTGTTTATTTGCCAAAATAGGAAAATAAAATTCACAGTAAAACACCTATAAATGTGGCGGAAGTGTCCAACGCCCCCACAAGGCCCATGCGCCTTGTCCACTTCCGGTCAGCCGCCATTTTAAAGGAGTGGGAAGAAGAGAGACAAACACTTACAGGCCCTTTTACACCAATGAACGACAACACCTCACACTTCAAACAGACATCTTAAAGTTGCCGAGTTTCTGAGATAAATATATTGGTTTGTTCATTATAATCTACGTTACTTTAGTTTGAAGAAACTTATTTTAAATGGCTAACTTTTGAGATATTTGAAGTGCGGACATACCAAATTAATTTTGGCAAGCACGCCAAAACTCTACACCATAAGCTTCTGCAGTAACAGGTTCTATTAAATTGCCTCAGTATTCCCTTCTATGTGGTGACAAATGTTTAATAAGTGCACCAGTATCTAAGTTGTAGAATCTAATCTAGATAATTGTTTTGGTTTTGAAAATTTGATGCTTTCATCGGACAATGCGGCTTTAAATAAGTCTGTGGAGACCGGAAGCGCAGGTGACAGCACTAGTTAACCACCGGAGTCGCAAAATAAAACACACCCGACTCAAACCTGGTGCTGGTTGTACCTCTTTAATCCGGCATTCCATACTGTGCCAACTCCTATGGTCTGGCACGTTTTGAATCTGCCACCAGATGGCCCTGACTTAGTTTTTTTTTGGTTTTGGGCTTTATATTACATGAAACAACAAAGCCCTTGTTTGGAAGCATTAAGGGTTTCATCAACTTGGTTCTACCTTTGAGAATACAGCAATGTCAGTGTTTGTACCAAGGCAGAAATAAAAATCCTACTTTTGTGCGACCAAAATCTTAGTTTTTCTCCAGTACTTAAAATATGAAAAAACTAAGCTGTCAGACAATTAGCAATATATATATATAGTCTGAATAAAGTAACTTATTTCATTAGCATTCAGACTAGACGGGGTGGCCGAATGAGTAGAGCGTCCATCTCCTGTTTTGGGAGATCGGGAGATCCAAATCCACGAGTCTGTGGGTTCGAATCCTGGTCAAGTCAAACCAATGAAACTAAACATTGATACTTGTTGCTTCCTCGCCTGGCGCTCGGCATTATTAGGACAGGGCAAGGACTGGTTGGCTCAGTGTCAGGATAATGTGACTGAGTGGGATATCCGGTCATGGTGCTGGTGGCCTGGTGTCACAGTACTATAAAATCGCCATGAGTGGGCACTGTCACAAGTCGGTACCCGTCCTGATATGACCTTAGATGTTGCTAGGATGTAAAACAACAACAAACAAACATTAGCATTCCAAAGAATTTATGACATTCAAGTTCAGTTTTGAACAAGAAATATAAACAAAATCCTATGGATTCTTTAAAAAAATAACGCTAAATTATCGAAAATCTAACTTTATCCAACAAATACTTGAATCGTCAGATAATCCGACGAAAGTCAGATAATCCGACTCTGTACAAACACTGCAATGTGTATGTGGATTAAGCATATGGTTACAGACGGGGTTCCCTTTCTGCAGTCTGACATTTTCTGTAATTCGGCAATAGCCATCCATGTCCCAAGGTAGCCTGATTAAAGAGGTAAAACGTGGACATATATTAGAACTCTCTCTCAGAAATTTCAAGACACCATGTTTTTGAAAACAAACAAAAAATGAGATTCCCTAATTTCTCCACAAGGGATTCCTCCTTTTTTTTTGTGAGTAGGGATGTAAACATTCAGCCGAGCATGACAGTGGGGGGAGGGGGGGGGGGGGGAGGATGAGGAAAATGAGTCATGATGACGCACGGAACAAATGACATGTGGTTTCCAATTCACCCATTCAAAAACAACATCCGCCATCTCAGCTGCGCAACATTCACAACCGTGCCACCAGACAACACCAACTACACAGCTGTTATCTGCACAGCAACAGACAACACCAACTGCACAGCTCTGTTACCTGCACAGCAACAGACAACACCAACTGCACAGCTCTGTTAACTGCACAGCAACAGACAACACCAACTGCACAGCTATGTTACCTGCACAGCAACATACACCACCAACTGCACAGCTGTTATCTGCACAGCAACACACAACTGCACAGCTGTTACCTGCACAGCAACAGACAACACCAACTGCACGGCTCTGTTATCTGCACAGCAACAGACAATGCCAACTACACAACTCTGTTATCTTCACATCACCCACCACCACCATCAGACAACACCAACTGCACAGCTCTCTCAGTTATCTGCACAGCAACAGACAACTGCACAGCTGATACCTGCACAGCACCCACACAATGAGACAATACCAGCTGCACAGCCGTTACCTGCACAGCACCCAACACCACCAACACCCAGAATGTCGATGGAGATTTGGACGCTTAAAGAGAGAAAAGGAATCATTATAATTAATTTAACCATTATCCATCTACAAATAGATATGTGATTGTAGTGGAGTGCTCGATCGACTATTGCTGGTTCACATGCCTAGAAGCGCGTCGTCGTGTATTCGTCCGGAAACCTGAACGTGTGCGAGCCGGCCCCGCCAACCTTCGGCAGCGTGCCCGCGTTCGGAATGACGTTCCACAGCAGAGACAGTGTGATGTTCTTGTTGGTCCTGAGTGGAGAGTTACAATGAAATGCTTGTTACATTCTTTAAACATTCGTTGAATATAGTCCGATAAAAGCAGCAATATTTTAAAAGCGAAACACTTCTCTAGATTTGAACCTACACATCCAACTTAGATACTGGTGTATTTATTAAAGCCGCATAGTCCGATGAAAATATCAAATTTTCAAAACCAAAACAATTACCTAGATTTGATTCTACATTCTATCTAACTTAGATACTGGTGCACTTATCAAACATGTTGTTAACTAGCGGTATTTTACACGCTAGAATCTTTATAGGAAATAGAACCCTAACTTCTGTGTGTGGAGGCCGGAAAGCACTAATGTATATTACTCAAGCGATGATCCGCTTACTATATCTGCTTACTATATCAGTTCCAAGAAATAGTAACACAACAGAAATTAAGGGAGACACGGGTGATTTTTGGGTGATTTCCATATCTCAAAGACCATTAAAGATAGAGCTTAGAAAATTGGAGCACACATTCTTTGTATCAAGAGAAGCATATCTGCAGTTTCAAAGCTCTATCTTGAGTCGGGGTCATATGATGAAGGATCTTGCAAAAAATAAAATCAAAATGTTACCCCCTCCAGGAAGTATACTGAATGTGCCTAGATTCGCATGAATCAAGTTATTATATGAAGAACTGGTCCAGTTGAGTGCAATAAGATGGTTTGTGAATTTATATATGTCATTACCAACATGTCCCTACATGACGAACCAGAGGTAAAAAAAATTAAATGGTCAATTTTTGTGTCTCCATCCCTAGCTCTTGAACTATGAAAGATACAGTGTTTTTAACCATCTTATTGCACTCAGCAGCAACTTTTACATAAGACTGCCAAGTTTCAACTTTCTGCTACAATTATAACTTACATTTTTAGAGGGGGCAAATTGGCAAAACTCTGGGAAAAGCAGTTCTGAGTAAACAAGCTTCAAAGTTCACAAAGTGTTTCTTTCAAATGTTAAAGCCCAGTATCATCATCTAGAATTCCATATTATATACACAAATATCCAGTCAAGTAATTATCTGTCCAAAAATCATATCATTTACACCAAATTAGTACACCAAAAACAAAAAATCACCAGTTTCACCCAAATTCATGTTCCGATCACCCGTGTCTCCCTTTAAGTGTGGTAAAGTCTAGTAGGGAGGGGTGACTGGCTCCTCCTGCTGTGCTGTCTCCAGGTCATCTGCCTGCCACACCCCCTACCCAGCTCTTTTATTCAGATGGAACACATTCAACATACAGGTACACAGTTGCTGGGAGTCTCCTCAGTCATAGACAGTAACATGGCATTTCATTGGCTGAACTCCTCCAGTCAGTGGTGGGGGGAGGCAGGGTGGGAGTGGGTGGACCCCCCCCCCCCACTGCCCCCCCCTGCTGGGTAAGGGGGTGGGGGGCCAACCCACACACCCCAAGTCAGATACAAGTTCACCAATCACACTTACATGGGAATATCAACCCTATTTTTCTTTACATAACACCAGTGGTCATCAGTCCCTTAGATTGGGACAATTCCAAAATAGTAGGAGTTTCTACATGCCGTACTTTGAGAATTACATATTGCATCATCTTTAATCTTTAGTTCAGCAAACTGCCATCAGGTGGGGCTGGGAGGGATCACCACACACACACACACCTCCCACCTTCACGGTGACACCTGGATTGGGCAGGTCCTGCAAACACTCACACTCTCACACACACACAGCCCCCTGCATTGTCACCTGTGTGCTATCTCCCTCAGATACTGGCATCTGTAAATCATACCATAACAGGCACAGAGAGCTCAGTTTCTTAACTTAATTATTGCACCCATTCTGTGGCATTCTTCACAGACTATTTGTCTGGGTGAAGAAACCAGTCTGCAGCAACTGTATATGATGTCCTTAGTTTCAGCATTTACCTCCCTTTATAGATTTTAATAGCCATATTTGTAGTTATGTATTTTCTGGTATTCGCTAATATCCAGATTTTGTAGTTTGCCTTCTTGGTAACTTCTTTTATGTTATCATTGTAGCTTAGTTTCCTATCTAGATTCATCCCTAGATATCTGTAGTTGGTCTGATAATCAAGAACTTTTCCTCCCAAAATTATTGGCTCCTCGTTGCCTCGTTATCACTTCACTTAATATACATAATCTACCATAGCTTCACAACTTGGTTTGAATATTATGCATGTGTATTTACCAACATGATAGAATGAATTAGGTATTATTAGAGCGGTTTTATAGGGCTAATTATATAATTGGAATATTATTATGACTTTATAGAAATAACTGGATGATTTAAATATGATTAAACCCGTTTTCTTAATGCTTCACATATGAGTTTTGTGAAAAGGAGATATTTTAGAATTTTTTTTAAGTATTATTTATTTATGAACCAGACCTAAAAAGTCAGAATATTTTACAATTTGCCACCACATAGAAGGAATACTGAGGCATTTTAATAGAACATGCTACTGCAGAAGCCCATGTTGTCAGGGTTTTGGCATGAATGCCAATATTAATTTTGCATGGTTGCACTTCAAATATCTCAAACGTCAGCCATCAGCACCATGACCTGATATCCCACTATCCTGACCCAACCATTCCTTGCCATATCCTATTAATGTCCAGCTCATGGATTGGAAGTGACAAGTATAAATTTTCACGTCATTGGTTTGACTCAATCAGGGTTCGAACCTGTGGGTTCGAACCCCACGATCTACCAAATCGGAAGACGGACGTTCAACTCATTCGGCCATTCCATCTGGTCTATAAGCTGATATCAGGACGGGTACCGAGTTGTGGCAACGCATACTCATGGTGACTTTATGATGCTGCCCCACTTGAATACCGGGGCCCCAACACCATGATCCATTCTGCTTTTGTTGTGCAGCACCTTACACTAAATGTCTCCTACTAGTGAGGGCACTGTTTTAGTGCGACCTGTCAGTCAGGAGTGAATGAGAACCCGCCACAACTGACCCAAAAGTAGATCGAAAGTTTGCGCCAAATCATTTTTCAATTAGTTTATTTAAATTTGGTTAAACATGCCAGGCTCATTACAACACCATCACAACACGTAAAAGTCCCGCTGAACTACCTATTTACAATGTAATGTAAACGGCCGGAAGACCTGAAAAAAATGTATGTTCTGATGAATAAACTGTTTTTACAAACAAACAAAAGTAAGTGACTGCAGTACCTGAGCCCATTTCCATCGTCCCAAAAATAGTACTTTGTGTTCATGCTGCGGTAGTCCAGCTTGGCATTATCTCCACGCTTGATAATCTTGTCCCATAATACCACTTGGTTAACGACCTGAAAATACACAACAATGGTTATCGCTATGTGGTTATAATGTGCGTCCCCCTTTTACATTTTCCTTTTACATTTCCGATATAAAAGTTGGACAATTTACATCTCATGATGTTCTACAGAATTATGGCATGAAAAATGTTAAAACCTTAAAATAATAATAATATATAAATCTTAAAGTTGCATAGTCCGATGGTTAATGACAAATTCAAAACCAGCGTACTATGAAACTTTAAGCCTACTTGATTACTTCATATAGAGCTTCAATTCTTCCCTGTCATGGCTATAACTGCCCGATTACTCACATTACTCGCCACGGTGGCAGATTACTCACATTCCTCACTGCAGTGGCAGATTACTCACATTACTCTCCATGGTGGCAGATTACTCACATTCCTCGTTGAAGTGGCGGATTACTCACATTACTTGCCGTGATGGCAGAGTACTCGCCATGGTGACAGATTACTCACATTACTCATTGTGGTGGCAGATTACTCACACTACTCATCATGGTGACATTACACACATTACTCGTCATGGTGACATATTACTCACATTACTCGTCATGGTGACAGATTACTCACATTACTCATTATGGTGGCAGATTACTGACACTACTCATCATGGTGACAGATTACTCACCGTGGTGACAGATTACTCACATTCCTCGCCGTGGTGGCAGATTACTCATATTACTCGCTATAGTGGCAGATTACTCACATTACTCGCCGTCATGTACTCGGCCGTCAAGTAGAGGAACAGCTGCTTCACGTTCCAGTTAAATATCGGCGTCAGATTTGAACTAGTCAAGAAACATCCAAAACTACCGTCAAGCACAGAGTGATCCCCCCCCCCCCCCCCGCCAACACACACACAGAAAACCGCGCCAAACAGCAGTAAGCGACCTACATGAGAGGGGTGTCCCAAAAGTACATGTTAAAGTGTTAGTTTTGGAGCTAGAGGAACTGTCAAAATTGGGGGTCGGACCCCCCTCCCCCTCCCCTACACTAAGTGCATGAACAATGAGGATTCAAATTGGGATAGAAATCCTAACGTCCACCACTAAAAGTTACAACTGATCTTACATACCGGTGCCAATATATTCGGTACACAATTGGAGCACAGCCATATCAACTAGGACAATAAAACATGTAGCTAATAGATTAAATTCCATAATTAGTCCCTTAGAGCAAATTAGCCTTCATCGTGGATGGACGTGATCTCTGACAAAAGAGTTGAAATTTACTACGAGTGACAATACTGAACCCAAACCGACAGCATGAGATTCTGAAAGCAGAGTCTGTTCTGAATGGTAAAAGGAATGGGCCTAAGATTGTGCTTGCAGAATGTTGCATAACATCTCACTTCCAATAATTTCCCACGATAATGCTAAGTCTATGAGTCTCCCCACAATTTCGCAGACACCTTACCCAGGGGCACAACGCCGGCTGTTACAAGGAAAGAAAAGAATGAAGAAAGAAAGAAAGAAAGAAAGAAAGAAAGAAAGAAAGAAAGAGAGAAGGAGAGAGGGGGGGGGGAAGAGAGAGAGAGAGAGAGAGAGGGAGAGAGAGAGAGAGAGAGAGAGAGAGAGAGAGAGAGAGAGAGAGAGAGAGAGAGAGAGAGAGAGAGAGAGAGATATTAATAAATATTAATGGTGATAATTAATGTAATAAATATATTTGGCCATAACTAATGTAATACCTATCTGGCCATAACTAATGTAATAAATACATTTGGCAATCATTAATGTGTAGGCCCGAGATGTTGGCCGAGTACAGAATTGGAAAGGATATCAGCTTGAAGATCGAACGTGATGAAGCCTAGGTCATTTTTTTCTGTGGACGCACTATAGTCTGGAACGTTTTTTCTGTAAGTAAAAACATATTCATATTCAATTTCAGCAATCAGATCTAAGAAACTTTTAACATACTAGTTTACATCCATTGATGCAATAAGCAACAACAAAATCTTACACAAATTGGGATATATATTTATTATTTGGTGGGGTGCGTATAGATTTATATGTACAGACTATATACCGTTTCATTTTCTGAAACAGACCTAGACTGGAGTTCTCTGTGGCAGAGTGGTTAGAGTGTCTTGTTTCTAGGTAGGACTCCTAATCTGAAGGTTGATGGTTCGATTCCCCATGCCATTGCCTCTGCCAATTTGGATTTCCACCACTGTGTATAAATTTACAATGTCATCAAACGATTTAAAGGCCAGTTGCTCTCATACCATGTCTACATTGTGTGGGAGGTTAAAAATCCAATGGGGCGGTAAAAACAAGACTATTCAGACTTATCCATGATAGGCAGTATAAATCTTTAAGAGAAAAAAAAAGAACACCATATAAGAAATATCCAAAATTGTGTAAGATTTTTTTTGTGTAGACCAATATGTTTTGTGGCATAATGATAACAACTTAAACACATTTTGAGTGAAAGTGCATTATCTTGAAGTGCACACTAAGCAAGATATGGAGACATACATACGTGAGTTACAATACCGAGTTGAGTTATGTGACTATGGCATAACCGAGGAGTTTATGCTCTGTGATAGACTGGTATGCATAATTAAAGACAATGTGATACGGGACAAGCTACTACAGACAGCAAATCTAGAATTGGAGCAATGTTTAGAAATATGCAGGCTCAGCGAGCATAAATCTGAGCAATTAGCAAGCGGTAGTGATAGCGCCTACGATACTGAAGTGCATGCAGTAAATCGTTACGAGAGGTGAGGGTCACGCCTCCCCCCCCCCCCCAGCACCTGTGGGAGAATTGGGCTTGTTTGTTGTTGTTTTATGTCCTAGCAACATCTAAGGTCATGTTTGTTTTGTTGTTTTATGTCCTAGCAAGATCTAAGGTCATATCAGGACGGGTACCGACTTGTGACAGTGCGCACTCATGGCGACTTTATAGTGCTGCCCCACTGGAAGACCAGGCCACCAGCACCATGACCTGATATCCCACTCAGTCACATTATCCTGACACTGAGCCAACCAGTCCTTGTCCTATACTAATAATGCCGAGCGCCAGGCTAGGAAGCGTCAAGTATCAATTTTTAAGTCATTGGTTTGACTCGACCAGGGTTCGAACCCACGACCTACCAACACGGGAGACAGACACTCTAACTCATTCAGCCATCCCGTCTGGTAAGGTCATATGAGGACAGGTACCGACTTGTGACAGTGCACACTCATGGGGACTTTATAGTGATGCCCCACTGGGAAACCAGGCTGCCAGCACCATGACCTGATATCCCACTCAGTCACATTATCCTGACCATGAGCCAACCAGTCCTTGCCCTATCCTAATAATGCCGAGCGCCAGGCTAGGAAGCGACTACGTATCAATTGTTAAGTCATCTGTTGGACTCGACCAGGATTCGAACCCACAAACTCATGGGTTCGGGTCTCCCGATCTTCCAAAACAGGAGACGGACACTCTACTCATTCAACCACCCCGTCTGGTGGGCGAATTGGGCATTTCGCGAGGGTTTGCACTAATTGCAGGCAACAGACACCGTTGAATGCGTTGGACATCGACGAAGAAGGTACCCCAGCTGAATGCTAGCTGACGAGACAGACGAGGAGGAGCCAGATGATCTGTTTGTGGGGACCATATCGAAGAGCCAGGAGCGTGTGCTGTGAAGTAATGAACTTCAAGCTTGATAGTGGCTCGGAGGCCAATATCATACCCGAGAACATTTTCATGGCCCTACCAAACATGGAGCTCAAGAAACCAAAATGCAGACTGGTCACTTATTCGGGGGAGCGGTCCGATCCCAAGGGAAGTCATGATCAGCATACGAGGGAAGCGCCTGTTGTTTCAAGTCATTGAGAGTGGCTACACTATATTGGGGAAGGAGGCATTCGTTAGCCTGAACCTTCTTAACCGGGTACTATCGATGGACGCCAACAGAAAGCAGCCTCAAGTCGACGAAGATGTGAAATCCCTGGTAAATAGATACCATGATGTATTTAAAGGTCTAGGGTGTATCAAAGTAAATGCCACCATTCATGTAGATAAAAGTGTGCCCGCAGTAATTGATCTGCCAAGACACATTCCGCACGCCATTAATGATGCCATGCGGAATTAAATTAACAGACGGTTAAAATAGGTGTGATAGTTGAACAGCTAGACCCAATGCCTTGGGTGAATTCACTCACCATAGTGCAGAAGCCAAATAAATTATGTGTATGTCTAGACCAGACAAAGTTGAATAAGGCCATATTACGGGGTCCCTATCTGATTCAAACTATTGAACAAGTAGTAGCCAGTACAGCAGGGGCAACATTCTTTTCTGTGTTGGATGCCCAAAGCGGATACTGCCAAATAGTACTAGATAAGCCCAGTTCATTAATATGCATGCTTAACACGCCCTGGGGGTGTTATAGATATACAACATTTTGAAAGTCATCCCGGGCATGGACGTAGTTGCTAATGATATTTTAATTTACGTTGCAACCATAAAAGAAGACGAGAGACTGGAGTCTGTCCTGAAACGCACAAAACAAGTCGGACTAAAGTTGAACCATGATAAATCAAAATTGTGTAGATCGCAGGTACAATATGTTGGCCACCTGTTAACCGGACTGTTAATCCAGACAGGATAGAGGCGATCCCAGAAATGGCCACACCCACAGAAAAGAATAATTCTGTTTGGAGTACCTGGTCAAATACACCATGATGTGAAACCATACTACACAAACAGGGACGAATTGATGGCACGAAACAACATTGTCCTGAAACAGAACAGAATAATAATTCCAAAATCACTACAGAGGCAAATGTTGAACAAATTGCCCGAAAAATACACGTGCCGTGTGCAAAACGACCCGACCCCAGTAACCCAAGTCTTTGCTGGAGGTTGTGCTGGTACTGTCCTGTGGCAGTACAAGTCCTCTGTGGTTTTTAAAAATAATTCAGATTAATTAAATGTAAATAGAACTAAACCATGCAATCAAAAGAAGCGACAAGTACCAATTTTAAAGTCATTCGTTTGACTCGACTGGGAACCGAACTCCCGACCTTCCACATGCGAGGCCCACGCTCTACCGATTAGGCCACCACGCCCGGTATAAACATGTGATGGAACGGTAACAAGTGGACTAGTGGACATGTCAACTAGAGCTCACATTTACTCAATGGTCTTAACTCCTGGGGAAATGCTGTGTGATTTTGACGCATGCGCAGGGCGAAAGTGCAGGTTTTAAACCAGCAGAGTTTTTAAACCGCAACACCTGGTGGCTTGGCCTAGCCCTTGGTCCGGAGGAGTAATCATTGACCACTAAATCATTTTTGTGGACATTGTCTACGTATGTGCCAAACCGCCGTGAGCTGCGGATATTTTCTTACCACAAAACTGATCCAGCAAATCCCACCTGTTTTGGGGAAGGGTGTAGAAAAACACTTCTCTGGTCGATTTGCATTGAACACCTGAACACAAATAATATACTTAACCCGAGGCAAGGGGGCTTCAGAAAACTCCACTCCACATCAAAAACCATAGCCCTACTCACCAGTAACTTACTGGCCTCAATGAAAAAAATCAGTGGCAGCATTCATAGACTTCAGCAAGGCTTTTGACGCAGTAGATCACAAGATACTACATCAAAAACTCAACCAAATAGATATAAAATCAGCCACAAAAAACTGGATCGAATGCTACCTCAGAAATAGGGAACCAAAAAAAACAAAGCAGAAAATAGCAAACCAATTACATGTGGAGTCCCACAAGGGTCAGTCCGAGGACCACTACTCTTCATAATATACATAAATGACCTAGAGAAGTAGCTAGACACTGAATGCCTCTATCTATATGCAGATGATACTGTCATATATGCTGAGGGCAACACTGAGGAAGAGGTAACAAATAAACTAAATATACTACTACAGAAACTGGATGACTGGTGCGAATCTAATAAAATAACCATAAAATTAGATGCCAGCAAATCCAAAACATTCCTCTTCTCACATAGACCACTACCGGAAAGTAACGCCCAATGCAAACTAGGAAACCAGGTGCTGGAAAAAGTAAAGCACTACAGATACTTAGGCCTAGAGCTGGACAGCCAACTAAACTACAACCTATGTGTGACAAATATCATACAAAAAATAAATCAAACTCTGGTTATCTGCCAAATTAAGAAAATTGATGACACAAAAAATGTCAATAAAGGTCTTCAAAGGAATGGTACTCCCATACTTTGACAATGGAGACACAATATACATGGGAGCAAAGCAAGAACTGCTCAACAAGCTGAAAATCCTACAAAATAAAGCATTAAAAATATGTCTCAGGGTGGACAGAATGCACCCAACCTATGACCTGCACATGCAAACCAAAGCAAAATTGATTTTTCTTTTAAATTAGAAGACTAGTACACCTCAAAACACTCGCATTTGGGTACAGTTGTGATAGGAAATACCAAAAGCAAACAACCAGAGATACACGAATAAACAATGCACCAATAATAAACCAAACAAGGAGCCACATAAAGGCCCATGAAAGGAGCACATTAGAAATGCCTGCTACCGCTTGGAACACCCAAACAGTAAAAGAAAGAAATATCCATGATCTAACTTAGACATACAAAAAATATCTATGTAAAAAAGGGAGGACGCTGATGACACCATAGGGCCAGAACCACAGAGGGGCATGTGAGAGGTCACGGACCACAAACTGGGCTGCCCCAAGGGAGAAACCTGGACCACCCTCAGTAGATAACAAACAGCCACAAACCATCAAAAATAGACTCCCGATCTGAAAACATACAAAAATATATATGTAAAAAAAGGGAGACCCTGAAAACACACTGGGGCAAAACCCCAGAATGGCATGTGATAGGTCCCAGCCCACAAACTGGGCTGCCCCAAGGGGGTAATTAATCTGGACCACCCTCAGTAGATAATGAACAGCTACAAACTATGTACAAGTCTATAAATGTAGAGTAGGCTATTTCCTAAGTAGTAGTAAAACAAAAACAAAAAAACAAAGAAGACTAATATACTTCATATACTATTTGCACCCACTACAAGGGTGATCAGAAAATAAAAACAATATACCTATCAGAACACCTGATACTAAATAATCACCATGTACCTGCTACTGTGTGAGAAACAAAATATCTTATCACCTCCCACTGTGTGATAAGATTAAACCACTACTACAACTGGCCAGCATTGAAAACAAGCCTGAGCACTCGAGCTTACATGCTATGCATGTGGTGTATGGACAGTTACAGTATAAACCCAGCACCAACAAACAAAAAACAAAAAACACTCCACCTATTCTCATAATTTTGGTGTCATTTTGAAGGGCATTTCAAGCTCTTTCCAGTAGTCCCTTTTGTTTTATTATTGAAAGAGTTTGAATTTTGTTGGTACATGACATACCTACATTGTTAGGTACATCAAATCCCGCTTGGGGCGCTGCGGTATAGCTATCTCCACTACTGCAGCATAAAGAATTGACAAAACTACAGTGATTTTAAATGTGTGTGTACATCGGTGGAATCGCCGCGGCAGTAGTAGGCACGTGAAAAATACGTCGCTTTCACGGTACTCACTTGTCCCACGGTGCGTGCGTGGTGCACACCTGACTATCCTTTTCCATCTCACTTGCAATCTTTATTTTAGGACTACCAGGACAGCAACCATATGGATGATATAGTTTACATTTTGCTCCACTGCTACATCCAACAATATTTGCTGTCTGATTTATAGAAGTGAAAACTAATTTTTATTCAAATTTATGTCTGTTAAATTCACTGGAATACTAATGGTCACAACTTATTAGCTATAACCAATAGAGGGGGTGTAATGACGTCATGAGACAACTTTCGGTGGCCATATTGGATGACATACAGAAGGCTTGCAACTGCCTACACTAACACTGGGTTATTTACTGATTTGTTGGTTTATTTGTCCCTGTTTTGAGCAGTTTGGCATCAGAAGTTGTTGCTAAAGTGCTGTAACTAGTGTAAGTAAACACATTGGAGGTAAACTGCCCAGAACCTCCCATAACACACGAAAACTCTGTTTTACTGCATCTGCATGCATTCACAAGATGGCTAGGGAGGGTGCTCATAATCCAAGATGGCAGCCCGCTGATTACTAAGTAATGACGTCACGTGCACTCCCTCAATATAGCTATGTGAGTATTTATTTTAAAAGCATTTTATCTCAACGGAACATATTCCAATGGAAAGTGCTTGAAGAGACCTTAAACTTGGTAGTCATATAATTTTTCTAATGTAAATCTCAAGAAAGCTACATCGATTTGAACTTATAGTAAACCAGCCAAAAGTTGTGACCCATATTTCTTGTTATATGAGCCAGGCTGAGGTGTGAATGCCAACTGCCAATCTGTGTGAGACAGAGGGGACATTGTAAGCAAGTGCTGCGGATTAAATAACTCTCTTGGCCATCTATCAAACATCCTTAAAATTTCACAACATGTAGAGAACTAATAAATGAACAATATGTGCATAGTCAATAGGACAAAACATTGATTTCTAGGAAAACTAAATCGTAGATAGCTTTGGAACGACTAATCATATTTACTCGAATTAAAAAAACCCATAATCTATTCTGTGAGCTCTGTCTGTCTACCGATTTGCAGTACTATGCAACAATTTTACAATTTTCATGTGATGTACCTAACATAGGTACCCCAGAATCCGCCGGGGGCGCCACTGTCGTCGGACCCATGAAACTAGTACAACTTCTTGCAACCTCCTGAACGGCACAGTCATGTCGGAAAACGGCACCACACATGAAGCACATGCACACTGCATACATTGCTACATCCGTTTTTGAAGCACCAAAGACTTAAGTACAGATAGAGACTATTTTCAGTGTTGTACGACATTTGAAAGGCATTTTACTAAGCCATTCAAGTCTTCAGATGCAGAAATCAGAGGTAAAATTGACAGGAATGTCCATGTTAACTATTAGAATGTGAAAATTTAGTATTTTTTCTTCCTAAAAATGGTCATACAATGACTACAACTGGAATCGCAACTCTAGAATCTGGCAGCCAAAAGTTGGTGTCAGGCAGTTTTGACTGGATTCTCTAGGTCAGAATGTTATGGATGGGGTGAGTGAGTCATCACACAGCCTATTATGCACCATCACAATGCATCTGCTCATCACCCAATTTTCATGAAAATTGATCAATACATAGAAAACAGATATACGAAAATTAATATGGTAGATTAAAAAATTAATATCCTCAAATAATAATAAATATTCATGATTATCAGCCGGAGCGAAAGTCAGGTAAATACTGTGATAGGCACATGCCTAATACTCATTGGATAATAGGAGTAGAGCTTAGGTCATTACACCAATGAAAAGAGCTCATTCTAAAGGTTTTAAATACAAAGTTTCATGATATTATGTAAACAATTCATGATTCTACGGATGCTAAACGGACATGGAATGTACATTAACAAATAGTCAACGGATGAGAACCAGACGTTTTGACTGGATTCTCTAGGTCATGGAAACCTACATTTTCCTGTGATCTAATTTTTTTATATTAGTTTTGATGAGCTGGGGTGATTTGCTATACGAAGAAGAACCTTGATGTCAAGTTTGATCAGGATCAAACCATTAATAAAGAAACTGCAGTTGTGGGCATGATTGTATTACAGTTGCCATGGAAACCTAGATTTTTATGTGATCTAATTGTTTAAATATCAGTTTTGATAAGCTGAGGTGATTTGCCAGACCAAGAAGAACCTTGATGTGAAATGTTATCAGGATCTGACCATTATTTAAAAAGAGCTACAGTTAACTCATGAGTGATTGTATTATGGTTGCCATGGAAACCTACATTTTCCTTTGATCAATTTTTTTTATATAAGTTTTGATAAGGTGGGGTGATTTGGTATACAAAGAAGAACCTTGGTGTGAAGTTTGATCAGGATATGATCATTAATAAAGAAACTACAAAGAAATTTTTATTATAATTAGTCTATTTGACAGCCCTAAATAAGGCACTTCTCTAGTGCATTAGCTAATTATACGAAAAATCTTAATTCAACAAACTTCAAATGCACATATCTCATTCAATTTTTGGAATACCTTAAAAATTCAAAAAGCATATTGCTTCTGATTCATTGGAGCTTCCAATGAAATTATAATTTGAATGTTTGGGATAATTTGACAATTTTACTGGG
>CM059191.1:105626366-105661244 GCA_030323885.1 Branchipolynoe longqiensis | reverse complement strand
TCAGGCTTGTTTTCAATGCTGGCCAGCTGTAGTGTTGGTGTTGTCTTATCACACAGTAGCTGCTGATAAGGTATTTGATTGCCTGTATTTCAGTAGCAGATAGATAGTTGGTTGGTCTGGTTAGTACTATAGTAGTCTATGTTAATTTTTTTGGATTTTCTTGGCATATATGTGCTTTATTTTTTCTACTCTTATTTCTAGACTAGCCTACTCCTATTTACATATCATAGGCTTGTACGCAGCTGTGAGGTGTGTTATCTGGGTGCTTTTGGTATGGTTACCTTCCATTGGGCGTCTCGCTGGTGGGCCGTGACATGTATCACCTGCCCCTTTGCGGTGCAGCTTAGTTGGGGGTTCCTAGCCTTATTTTGCACAGATATTTTTTGTATGTTTTTAGGTCAGGAATTTGTCGTTCCTTTACTGTTTGGGCATTCCACACCTTGGCAGCCATTTCTAGCGTGCTTCTCTCGTGAGCTTTTATTTGGCTTCTGGTCTGCTTTAGTAGTGGCGCATTATTTGCTCTAGTTGCCCTTTGTGGTTTTGTTAGGAGTTTATTGTCTTGACTATAGCTGTATGCTAATGTTTTCAGATGAATTATTCTCCTATTTTCTAGCAATTTTACTTTGGTTCTTTTGTGTATGTCATAGGTGGGGTGCAGCTTGTCTACTCTGAGGCAGATTTTCAGGGCTCTGTTCTGTAGTGTTTGCAGTTTTTTTAGAAGTTCTTTCTTTGCACCCATGTAGTTTACATCTCCATAGTCAAAATAGGGTAGCACCATGCCCTTGAAGATTTTTATTGACATTTCTTGTGTCATGTAGTCTCTTAGCTTTGCAAATAGCCACAGTTTGTGGTTTACCTTTTGGACAATTTTGTTTATACATAGGTTGTAGTTTAGTTGGCTGTCCAACTCAAGGCCTAGGTATTTGTAATGGTCTACATTTTCTAGTGTTTGGCTTCCTAGCTTACAGTGTAGTTTTCTTTCTGGCATTTGTTTATGCGAGAAGAGAACTGTTTTTGACTTGCTTGTGTTGATGGTTATTTTGTTGGACTCACACCACTCATCCAGTTTTAGTAGGAGCTTGTTTAGTTTAGTTATTACCTCCTCTTCTGTGGTGCCGTTTGCATATATGACTGTGTCATCTGCATATAGTTGGAGGCATTCGGTTTGTAACCATTTTTCAAGATCGTTTATGTAGATTATAAAGAGCAGTGGCCCTAGCACTGACCCTTGGGGTACACCACATGTGACAGGTTGGTTGTCTGATAGTGTATTGTTTATTTTTGTTCTCTG
This sequence comes from Branchipolynoe longqiensis, assembly GCA_030323885.1. Classification (NCBI taxonomy): domain Eukaryota; kingdom Metazoa; phylum Annelida; class Polychaeta; order Phyllodocida; family Polynoidae; genus Branchipolynoe; species Branchipolynoe longqiensis. The sequence goes on along the minus strand of CM059191.1, from coordinate 105,659,953 downwards.
TTGCCTGTCTTTCAGGTAGCATTTTATCCAGTCCATAGTGTTGGATTTTATGCCCATGGATTCTAGTTTTTCCAATAGTATGTTATGGTCTACTGTATCGAATGCTTTGCTGAAGTCAATGAAGGCTGCTCCAACTAATTGTTTTTGGTTCATTGACGCCAATATGTCATTTGTTAGGTTAGCTATTGTTTTAGATGTGGAGTGCAGTTTCCTGAAACCTCCTTGTCTTTCGTTTAGTATATTGTTTTTTTCCAGGTGTTCATTTATGTGTCTATGTAGCACTTTTTCAATGAGCTTGCCTGGGGTTTGAAGAATCGATATTGGCCTGTAGTTTCCCATGTTTTGTTTGTCTCCACTTTTGTGGATAGGGGTAATGGTTGCCATTTTCCAGGCTGAGATAAAATGCCCCTGTTCAAAGGAGATGTTGAATAGGTCGACTATAGTGGCTGGGATGGCTTGGAGTGCCTCTTTCAGCATTTTGGTTGGTATTTCGTCTATTCCACTTGGTTTATTTGTGTCTATGTCATTTATTAGTTTTTTTACTTCTATTATATCTGTTTTGCAGGTGGGGATTTCATTCTGCACAGTTCCTGATCTATTTTCCCACCTTTTTTTAAATTTTCCTGACAGCGTTTGTCCTATTGTGGCAAAGTGCGTGTTCAGTTTGTTTGCTGCATCTTTGTCTGAGAGTATTGTCCCTTCGTTATCTTGGAAGGTTGTGTGCTCTTCTTTGTTATTTTTGGGGAATAATAGGTCTACATTCTTCCAGAATCTGTTTGTATTGCTTCCCCAGTCTCTGTCCTGCTTTATTATGTATTTCTTTTTTGCTGTTCTCACAGCTTTGAGAGAGTGGTTTCTGGCAATATGGTAGGCCAGTTTGTCTTCTATAGTTTCTGTGAGCTTTGCTTTATTACCCAGTTTACTTTTGGCTATGATGAGCGTTAGCAGGTCATTGTCTACCCAGGGGTCCTGGTTTTTTTGTATTTTTATTTTCTTAATGGGGCACATCTCGTCAGCTGATTTTCTTATTTCTGCGATGATGTTGCCCCAATAGATATTAACATCATCTCTGTTTTGTGTGATGTTGTTTATGTTTTGGTGCAGATGATTTTTTAATGCATCTTCTGAGTAGTTTTTTAGGGACCTGCCCATCTTATACTCATAGTGATTTGTGCTTTTTAGTTTTTTCCTTGTTACATATATTAGCTCATGATCACTTATACCCCAGCTCCTGGTGCCCCATTTAGTGGCGTGGTTTGAGTTGGTTAGTATTAGGTCAATTGTGGTGCTATTTTTACTGAGCCTTGTTTTTTCAGTGATGAGCTGTTGTAGGCCTAAGATTTTGATTGTGGTTTGCAGCATTAGTTTGTTTTTATCATTGCTGTTGTAATTTACATTAAAGTCTCCTAGTATGAAGATTTCTGCCTTTGTCAGTTTTTTTATGGTGTTTATGCTCTTCTCTAGGGCTTCAATGAAGAGTTCAATTTCCCCTGATGGAGGTCTGTAGAGGCTTGCTATGGCTATATTTGCTTGCTTTTCATTTTTTATTAGGCACCATAGTAGTTCTATGTGTTCATTTGATAAGTTAGCTGTTATTAGTGCTTCAGGATCTAGAATTTTGGTGTCTTTGCAGTAAAGGGCAACACCTCCACCCTTTTTTGTTTGGTTTAGTGTGTTATTTTGCTGCCTATCATTGCGTACAAGCCTATATCCATCTATGTTGAGGGTGTTGTTTTTGTGGTTGTCAGTGAACCATGTTTCTGACAGTGCCAGTATGTCGAGATTTTCTCTTTTTAGGTGTATTTTTATTGTGTCGATTTTGTTGGATGCACTCTGGCAGTTTAGGTGGGCAAAGTGTGTGCCCCTCCCCAGCTTGCATTCAATTTCTTCTACCATATATATTTGTTAACTATTAGAATGTGAAAATTTAGTATTTTTTCTTCCTAAAAATGGTCATACAATGACTACAACTGGAATCGCAACTCTAGAATCTGGCAGCCAAAAGTTGGTGTCAGGCAGTTTTGACTGGATTCTCTAGGTCAGAATGTTATGGATGGGGTGAGTGAGTCATCACACAGCCTATTATGCACCATCACAATGCATCTGCTCATCACCCAATTTTCATGAAAATTGGTCAATACATAGAAAACAGATATACGAAAATGAATATGGTAGATTAAAAAATTAATATCCTCAAATAATAATAAATATTCATGATTATCAGCCGGAGCGAAAGTCAGGTAAATACTGTGATAGGCACATGCCTAATACTCATTGGATAATAGGAGTAGAGCTTAGGTCATTACACCAATGAAAAGAGCTCATTCTAAAGGTTTTAAATACAAAGTTTCATGATATTATGTAAACAATTCATGATTCTACGGATGCTAAACGGACATGGAATGTACATTAACAAATAGTCAACGGATGAGAACCAGACGTTTTGACTGGATTCTCTAGGTCATGGAAACCTACATTTTCCTGTGATCTAATTTTTTTATATTAGTTTTGATGAGCTGGGGTGATTTGCTATACGAAGAAGAACCTTGATGTCAAGTTTGATCAGGATCAAACCATTAATAAAGAAACTGCAGTTGTGGGCATGATTGTATTACAGTTGCCATGGAAACCTAGATTTTTATGTGATCTAATTTTTTAAATATCAGTTTTGATAAGCTGAGGTGATTTGCCAGACCAAGAATAACCTTGATGTGAAATGTTATCAGGATCTGACCATTATTTAAAAAGAGCTACAGTTAACTCATGAGTGATTGTATTATGGTTGCCATGGAAACCTACATTTTCCTTTGATCATTTTTTTTTATATAAGTTTTGATAAGCTGGGGTGATTTGGTATACAAAGAAGAACCTTGGTGTGAAGTTTGATCAGGATATGATCATTAATAAAGAAACTACAAAGAAATTTTTATTATAATTAGTCTATTTGAGAGCCCTAAATAAGGCACTTCTCTAGTGCATTAGCTAATTATACGAAAAATCTTAATTCAACAAGCTTCAAATGCACATATCTCATTCAATTTTTGGAATACCTTAAAAATTCAAAAAGCATATTGCTTTTGATTCATTGGAGCTTCCAATGAAATTATAATTTGAATGTTTGGGATAATTTGACAATTTTACTGGGGTACCTACCTAACAATGTCATTCAATGATTCACTCATTGAACTCATTGTGAAGTATTCTAGCGAAAAACACTAACTACGTGCACATAGAGTTAATTTAAATTTCCAACTTCCAAAGTATACACTATTCCCAAATGCTTACCCACTTCCAATTTTTCACAACTATTCACAATATGCTAAAGTTTGACAGTGTGGTTGGCGGAGCCAGTGACAACAACAAACGAAACGTTGAAAAGGGAGTTCGGTTAAGTCAGACCGGCAACTTACACGATGGCTTTCGCTGTGCTGATGAACACCTGTGCCTTGTGATCGTTAAATGCAGTGGTCAGAAAGCACCCAAATGTGAGTGCAGCCATTACACTTAATGTGAAAGCGAATATTGTATTCGCTCGTGATAAAAACGTATTCATGATGGGTAGTTTAATAACTGCTATGAAAGATGTGAACCCAAACGTGCCAACAACCGGAAGTTGCGTGGCGGGAAACGGTAAAACAGAGATGCCGAACACTATTTACTGACTTGAGATGAAATCGTCGTTATAGGTATACCAGCAATTACTTTATTTTTACATTTGCTATATGCTTGATATGGATCAGAACAAAACCCCAGAACTTAAGCTATCCTTTCACTAATTCAAACAAAACAAGGCAACCCATTGCAACTATTACACACACGTCCGTGTTATGTCACGTGACACGCTTGGTCATGTGATCGTCGAATGAAATAAACGTCGGTGTCGTCGGCACAATCAACGTGGGTATATTTACATAAACAACACCTTCCATGTGATTTGTTTGTTTGTTAAGCTATGCATGATAGAGAAACAGTGATGCTTTTTGTGTCTGCCTATCAGTGGGAAACTTTATTTAACGAAAGAACAGCAACATTAGTTCTAGATAACTTGGCAACACTCACTTGGGTGTGAGTCTTGCCACTGAGTTTACTCCAAACAAGGCAACGGCAACACAAATAATGGAATATGAATATGTAGGCTTAGCCTTAGGCCTACATATGATATGGCGATAATAACGACATGTTCCTGCATGTATTAGTCCCAATTTGTACTGATATTACTAGTCTATCTGTACTGGAGTAGCTTTTTGTTCCCACCCTAGTTGTAGGCCCCCCCCCCCCCCAATTTGTTACCAAAGCCAACCATACATGTATACAGTTAACTAAGTTTCTCATCAAATGTTCACATTGTAATAACTAAATAAAGAATATAATAAAAGATGCATGAGTATTATACTTTAAAGTTAGACTAACTAAGTTTAAAGCTAGGCTAACTCAATCATTGGCACTAAAAATGACTACAATCAGGAAGATGCGGAGCTTCACAAGCGAAAACACTGCCTTACTGCTACATAAATCAACAGTTCTGCCAATAATAGATTATAATGATATAATTTATGGATTGCTGATGAAGCAGCAACTGACTAAGTAGTAAGCTACAATGGATCCAAAACCGGGCGTTAAGATCAATTTATTGGGGCAAAACACTAAGCGTAAAGGAAATGCATGACAAAGCAAACCTAGATTACCTAATGGTTAGAAGAGATTCACATCTCCTATCACTTATGTACAGAGAAGAGCCAGAGAGACCCAATATATAGACAACACAAAAAGGAACACTAGATGGGCTGATTCCACTCTACTCAAAGTGACCAAACCTTCCACAAACAAACTAATTAAAGCACCAATTTACAAAGGCAGCAACCATGATGTGGAACAACCTACCAGCCAGAACCAGGGCAGCGTCCTCTTACCTAGAATTTAAAAACTCACTAAGGCTAGTAAGAGTACATCGGATTGGGCAGGCCCTTATGCAGTCCCAGTAAAGTATGTTCTATGGTGTCACCATACCATAAGTGACAGACCACCGAACCCTCAGCCTCAGTTCTCCCCCCCCCCTTTTTTATTTGTTGCCGTTCCTCCGTTATTTCCAGTCAACCATATACAATGACAGTTCAAATACAAATGTAAAATTTAAGACCTAAATTCACTGGGACTGGTCCCACAGCTTCTCACTGGTCACAGCTAGTCCAGTGTATTATTAACAACCCCACCCCAACAACGTAATTCATAAACTCACATAACTATCTACACTAGAGTAATACTAGAATATTTCTAACAAACTGACATTTATATACTGCTTGCCTAACAAGAACTGAACATTAAAACTTACTACAACTTCACCAAATGAATACAGAAGATAACTTCTGCTTACATTCTAAATACTATGTAAATACTCACATTGATCTGACTAATATTGATCTAGTGATATGTGACACTACTGTTACATATTACTATGGAACTTTTGGGTTACAGAATTTCATTGCGTTACATGCGGCAAATTGTGTATTCAACAGTTATTGTATACCTTGTTATATATACCTTTTGTGTAAATAACCCTGAATTGAAAACTGGTTGGAAGACCAGTGCTTCGGCACTGACAAAAGACTTATTCAGCAGAATAAACATATTTGCCAACATACAAAAAAAGAAAGAAAAAAAGCCTTAAATTATAACTTACAGATCCTCTTCTGGCAGATCTATGCCCTATTGGGCCTAGAGCTATTTGATGTATAGGGGCCTAACCATGGTTAATTAAAGTTGCATAGTCCGATACAATTTCAACCAACGATATCGAAATTGTATCAAACAGGCAAGGACATATCCAGGTGCTGACATATGTTCGGATCATAATCCAGTAGTAATCAGTATGGTAGTGAAATTGAAACAGCAGAACAAAATTAAAAACAACATTCAAATGGATATGAACATGTTAAAAGATGCAAAATACAGAACTAAGTATAATGTCTCTGTTCATAACAAATTCAGTGTACTGATGAATGAAGAAACTCCTCAGAGAGAGTATAACAACATTGAAATGGAATGGGAAGCTCTCAGAGAAAGCATGGTCAAGTCAGCAGAGGAGGTGTTACCAAATAAAAAACGAGAGACAAAGCAATCATGGATGACGCAAACCATACTAGAAAAGATGGCAGAAAGGAAGAAAGTGAAAACCACTGATCCACCTAAATACAAACACCTGAAGAATGAAATAGAAGATGAATGCAAAAAAGCTAAAGATGAATGGTGGAATAAGAAGTGTGAAGTAGTGGAACAACTTGAGTCTCAACATCGTTCAAGAGAGATGCACAAGAAAGTGAAAGAGATAACAGGTCAAGGATACAGACAGAGAAGCAGTAAATGTATCAAGAACAAAGACGGCAAAATGCTCTTTGAAGAAGATGAAATAAAGTCCAGATGGGAAGAATATGTAAACAAACTATACAATGATGACAGAGGGAACCCACCCACAATTGAGAAAGAAGATGGGAATATTATATTAGTATCAGAGGTTGAGAAGGCTATCAATGATCTAAAGGCAGGTAAGGCTCCTGGAAGTGACCAGATAACATCAGAAATGATAAAAGGACTAGATGAAGTGGGGATTCAAATCATTCATAAGCTAGTAACTGACATCTATGAGACTGGATTTATGCCATTGAATATGAATGAATCCATATTTGTACGACTCCCAAAGAAGCTAAAACCAACATTGTGTACTGAGTACAGAACACTAAGCCTGATGAGTCATATGTTGAAGATGATCCTGAAAATAATTTTACTGAGAAACAGACAGAAAATTGAAGAACAAATCAGTAACGTACAAAGTGGGTTTATATCTGGAAGAGGTACACGTGAAGGGATTTTCAATATGAGAATGATTTGTGAACGTTATTGTGAAGTGAACCAGGATGTTTATGCCTGCTTTATTGACTATGAGAAGGCCTTCGACCGAGTCAATCATGAACTGTTAATCAAATGTTTACAAGATATTGGTGTCAATGGCAAAGACATTAAACTAATTGTGAACTTATACTGGACACAACGTGCATTTATAAAAATGGAGCAGGGCCTATCGGATGAAGTTATGATTAAACGAGGAGTTCGACAGGGGTGTGTATTGTCACCATGTCTATTTAACCTGTACACAGAGATGATTTTCAGACACATTGAAGATTGCAAGGGAGTGACAATAGGTGGCATGAACGTCAACAATCTTAGATATGCCGATGACAGTGTAATACTAGCAGACAGTGAGAAAAACCTACAAGATATAGTGAATAGAATCAATAAAGCTGGAATACTATTCAACATGAAGATGAATGCCAGGAAGACCAAAACAATGGTTATAAGTAAAAAGACAGATAAACCAAATGTCAATATAACCATAGATGGCACAAACATAGAACAAGTATCCGAATTCATATATCTCGGACAAAAGATTACAAATGATGGGAGATGTGAGGAAGAAATTAAAAGAAGGATAACAATAGCCCGAACAACATTCTCCAAAATGTATAGAGTGTTAACATCAAGTAAGATATTAATACAAACAAGGAAGCGTATTCTTCAGTGTTATGTGTGGTCTACTCTAATGTATGGGGCAGAGACATGGACAATCTCTAAGAAAATGTACAAACGTTTAGCAGCATTTGAGATGTGGACTTATCGAAGGATGATGAAAATATCATGGACAAAGAAGATCACCAACAAAGAAGTTCTCAGAAAAATTAAAAATAAGAAAAGCTTGTTTGCCACTATACAGACAAAGAAACTTATTTATTTTGGCCACATCATTCGTCAGAGTTCAATATACCGTACATTGTTGGAAGGGAAGGTGAATGGCAGCAGAGGGAGAGGGAGACCAAGAACATCATGGTTTACAAATATTTCACAGTGGACAGGCTTGAATTATTCACAGTCTATCAGAACAGCACAACATCGGGACAAGTGGAGAACCATTGCATCCAACCCTCGACTAGAGGATGGAACTATTGATTGATTGATTGAGTCCGAGCTTGGCACTAGGCATTACTAGGATAGGGCAAGGACTGGTTCGCTCAGTGTCAGGATAATGTGACTGAGTGGGATATCAGGTCATGGTGCTGGTGGCCTGGATTCCCAGTGGGGCAGCACTATAAAACCACCATGAGTGCGCACTGTCACAAGTCGGTAACTGTCCTGATATGACCTAAGATGTTGCTAGGACGTAAAACAGCAACAAACAAACGAACATTATATTTGTGCCACTCCCTCTTCACCACCAACACCACAACCATCCGGATGCTGTACATTGTGAATACTTGATAATTTCAACCTGCCCTCTGTGTGGATTAAGGTGTGACACATGGGTGTGTGTGTTTGTAACTTTAAGACCTAGGATTCCACAGGGATGAGTGGAGTGAGTTGCACTCAACCTCCCAGGTAGGTGGACTGACCTTTGCAGGTGAAATCCGCCACACACAGGTAGAGATGTAGGTAGGTTGCAACAGGGAGGTTAACACACTACCCCCGGCATAGCAGAACTCTGGGTTTCAGTCATGACATTCCCATCTGTTGGGCAGTATTTTTCATGCTTTATTTAGTTAGTGTTTTGTTAAATGTTTCAACGTTCCAAGTTATATCATCAATATACAAACACGTGTGTGTGCTTACTGGTGGGACACATAATGTTTGCGTTAGTGTCGGTGTTATCAAGTCAATGTCACGTGTTTGTTGTTTTGGGGGAGTTTTCAGTCGCATTGGTGCGCAGAAGGCTGCAAATCTGCAGCACTGTACAGGCACCGCTGAAAGCGGTCCAATGTGGTTGGGAGTTGGCTTCCAATGGGTAGTGGTAAAAGAATGTTGGGGGGGCAGTGGGGGATAAGGTAAAAGGCAGCCTAAGAGCCCTACCACAGTCCTCTGAGAGGGCCGTGGGAGGCTGGGTGGTTGGTGTAATTTTACACCCCAGTAAGACCCTAGGCCATACCAGGATATGCACCGACTTGTGACAGCGCACACTCATGGTGACATTATAGTGCTGTCCCACTGGGAAATCAGACCACCGGCACCATGACCTGATGTCCCACACAGTCACATTATCCTGACACTGCATCCAGTCCCTGTCCTGACCTCATAACACCAAGCGCCAAGCAGCAACATGTACCTATTTTATAAGTCATTGGTTTGACTCGACCAGGATCCAAAATTCAGTCCCTCCAGATTCACCGGTATGCCAATGTCATGTGTAAGCTACACACTAACTTGACTAAGCAACTAGTAGCCAACTCGTAGTGTGTATAGCTAAAGCCCTGTTCACACACGGGCGTTAAGTCGCCTCAACTAGTTCGCTTCATCTAAGTCGACTCACATTGGCCGTGTGGACGCGACACTGAAGCGAATTAGGGCTAAGTCGATTCATCTAGTTCGCCTCAAGTAGACCGCGTAGCGAGGTAGTTTATATGAAGCGAACTAGCTTAAGTCGGCCCATCTTGCTTGTGTGGACGGTAGCGGTTTACTTGAGGCGGCTTAAGCGTGTCACACGCATGCGCAGTCGACACCTGAGTTTGTTGATTTTCCGGTCGATCAAAAGCGCATATTATATAATTTGGTCTATGAAACCACTAGCTGTGCACAGATATTCTTTTCATCATTTAATTTTAGGTTTTCACTGCCCATCAGAAGTTTTGACCGTTCCAAAACAATACGATTCAGTCGATACATATCTAGGTCGAACCCACACTCTCTCGTGGTGACGTCAACTAACCGAAAGTGGCGCTGGTTAGTATGGACGTGCTCATGCGCAGATATCGATTTCCGCCTTAAACCGCCCCAAGTACTGCATGTGTGTACTCAACACACTTTCACGCCTAGTTCGCCTCATCTAGTTCGTCTTATCTAGTTCGGCCTAAAGTTGTGTGTGTGAACACGGCTTTATACTCCTAGGTCAGTCACACTCTCACAGCAGATATCCTGGCGGCTGGTTGTTCTACTTATGGTACATACTCCGCTTGGTGGAGAAATATCCCCCGCCCCTTCCCTCTGCTCTCTCTTCCCCTCTCCCATCCTCTCACCTACTTCCTAGTCCTACCTATCACGACGAACGAAAACAGAGGGTGCAGGCGGGCGGGTGGCAGGGAGAGAGGCGGGCGGCGGGAACAGGCAGGGCGGGCTCGGAACACAGGGGCGCATGTACACATGGAGGAGAAGGGACCAGGAACAGCCACACACCGACTGGTACCAGGCCCTGCCCTCACTAGTCACCTACACATACACACCTGTGTGCTGTACACCCAGGTGACCAGTGGTTAGGGGACACTCACGTAGATGGCTACCTGAGGACTGCTTGTCAACGGCAGGTACGTGGTAACAAGGGCGATAACTGATATGTATTATTAGTGATAACAAGCGAGTTGGAGCAGATTTAGAATTTAGATAACATATTTATCCCTATCCAGAGTAAGGGGGCGGGGGGTGAAAAGACGACCATGCCTAAATCTGAGCAATTAACTGTGGATGTGGTGGTTCCAGTGTGCAGCGCTTATGCCTTATCTGTATTGGTTTAAAGTTGATAAATTGAGAGAGAATGTCACAGATGCTCTTGATTTGACTTTTAAAGCCTATCATTCTACCTGATTTGATCAATTAGTCACTCAAAAATAGCGGGTTAGGATAGAAAGATAAGCATTTGAACTATATATTTAGCACATTAGATTGTAGAATCATGTAGTTATTTCCATAGGCACACTGCAGCCTTCCGACACTTATTCTACTGGGTTGTTCAGCAGCCGTCATAGGAACATGGCTACTGGAGTAACTAGAGCAGTATGGGTCCTTACTAATCTTTATGACCTGCACATTTCAGAGCATCATCCGAACATGCCCACTTGTTGTCTGTGTATCTGTGTGTGTCTGTATATATATATATATATATATATATATTGTTTTTTATTGAAGCTGTATTGATACTGTCCGAGGCCTGGGTAGTCAGGCTTGTTTTCAAGTGTTGGTGTTATCTTATCACACAGTAGCTGCTGATAAGGTATTTGATTGCTTGCATTTCAGTAGCAGATCGACAGTTGGTTGGTCTGGTTAGTACTCTATGTTAGTTTTTTTTTAATTTTCTTGGCATATATGTGTTTTATTTTTGTCTACTCTTACTACTAGACTAGCCTACTCCTATTTACATATCACAGGCTTGTACGTAGCTGTGTGGTGTGCTATCTGGCTACTTTCGCATGGTTACCTTCCATTGGGCGTCCCGCTTGTGGGCCGTGACATATCACATGCCCCTTTGCAGTGGAGCTTTGCTAGCCTTATTTTGCACAGTATTTTGGTATATGTGTGGTTATAACCCACAGCTCGGCTGAAACTGTGCCACCACACCACAGGCCGCCCTGGCCGCGGTTATAAATAGGCACATCGCCAAGTGCAGGCTACAAAAAAAACTAAACAAACAGAACGTAGTAGGAAATATGTTCCAAATGTGTCACGCTGTGACATCAAGTCAAAGCAATTTCTGGCATTCAGCTTTGACTGTGTAATTCAATGGGTGAGCATTGCTATTGATCCGCTCAAGCTCTGTGCGAAGTAACATCGATGTATAGGTTTGTGTAAATATCTCATGTCTTACACTACTCTCGTGGGGGTGATGAAAATGGGAAATATTGCACCTAGAGCGGGACTCAAACCCACATCTCTTTGCATTCTGGGCCAGTGTGCTAACCATTACACCACCTAGGCTCCCTGATATCACTATACTACCCACGCCTACCTGTCTATGTGGTTACTTGCCTGAGAGGTCAGTGCCGACTACTACACTAGTTATAGCGGGTTGCCTGGTGTATGGTGTGTTTAGCAGAACACTTTTGTTGGGGGGGGGGGGGGGAGGAGTGGAGTTGGGTTGCGTGCGTGTGTGTGTGTGTGTGTGAATGTGTGTGTGAATGTGCCTGAATGAGTGTGCTGGCGTGTGTGTAGTATGTGAGTGCGTGTGTGTATGAGTGAATGTGTATGTGTGTGAGTGCCTAGATGTATGTGAGTGCATGTGTGCGAGTGTGCGTTCATCGTGGCATTCATGCCTGGTGGCGTTTAGTGATTGGTTGGTTGAAGTTCTACATCCTGGCAACATCTAAGGTCATATAAGACGGGATCGCCGAATAAGTTAGAGCGTCCGTCTCCCGTGTTGGTGGATCGTGGGGTCGTGGTTTCGAACCCTGGTCGAGTCAAACCAATGACTTCAAAATTGATACTTGTCGCTTCCTAGCCTGGCGCTCGGGTGAAATTGAGTGTAAACTGTGTCAGTCAGTGAAGGGTGGGACCAGTCTGATGGGTACAGGAAGCGTTCCTCCAGTATCACAGCGGGTGTCCCGACCTGCTTCTAGTCGAACGGCCAGACCCACCACGCATGCGCGGCCCGCCTCGGCGCACGCACGGAACGCCAGGTAGTGGCGAAACATAATCATTAAATCAGTTAGGTATGTTAAAAAAAGTAAAGATTCCCCGATCCCTCACCTATACTAACCGCCTCTCCACGCAGAGAGTCGCGGCTCACAAGTACCTGGGTCCCAGACCAAGCAGAACAGCGGACGAAACGGGTCCCAACTCCCCCCTCACCGCTCTCCCCCTCTCCGCCTCTCCCCCTCCCCCCTCTCACCCTCTCACCCCTCTCACCCTCTTACCCTCTCACCCTCTCACCCTCCGCCTCTCACCCTCTCCTCCTTTCCTCCTCTCCTCCTCTCCTCTCCTCCTCTCTTCCTCTCCTCCTCTCCTCCTCTCCCCCTCTCCTCTCCTCCTCTCCCCCTCTCCTCCTCTCCTCCTCTCCCCTTCTCCCCCTCTCTCCTCTCATTCTCTCCCCCTCTCCTCCCCCCAAATGTGTTTGAGTGTCAGTCCCCGCTGACACTCAAACACATTTTACTAAGTTGCGTTGATTTTTTGGCAATGCGCCAACAGTTCTACACTGCAGACAGTATGCATGACCTTTTACTATGGTAAAACAGGAAAACATTTGAGCCTTTTTGAGGGCAGCTGGACCACCAACCAATCAATCAAACCTCTACCCCACATCCCCACTCTCCCCCACACACCCCTTCTCTTCTTCACTCCCCACTCCCTCACCGCCTCCCCTCGGCAACCCACTCAACCCTACCACCTGCGACCCATTACCAACCACTCCACCACCCACCACTCACAATCTACCACCCAACACCCACCCAACACCCATCAACACCCAACACCACTCACAATCTGCCACCCAACACCCACCCAACACCCATCAACACCCAACACCACTCACAATCTACCACCCAACACCCATCAACACCCAACACCCCACTATTCACCAACAACCACTTCAGACATCCGTGTCAGGTGAGCTAATTGATGTGTTTGACTTTGAGGTGATGGGCCAAAATAAAACAGGTTTATATTGGGATTTATTTGCGTGATATCAGACATCTCATTTTCAGTCACTGGAAATGTCAACCTCGGCTATCATTATCAATGACCCTGCAGCACACATGTCATGGCCCGGCAGTCATGGTCTACTTCACAAAACATGGCGATTCTTGCAGGTGTTCGGCTAGCACACTGCTGACAACCGCCTGTGTCGGTGGGTGTCTGTCAGGTATAGTTTTGCCGACAATCTCCATTACCGGGGAGTGTCTGGCAGGCATAGTTTCGTTCATAATCGCCAGTGTCAGGAGGTGTATGGCGGATATAGTTTTATTTACAATCGCCAATGTCCGGAGATGTCTGGTAATCATAGTTTTGCCGACAATCTCCAGTGCCGGGGAGTGTCTGGTGGGCATAGCGAAGGCGGCACAGCGCCCACCAACCCGCCGGCGGTGGATAGAATGAGAATAATATGTGCATAACTAGTTATACTGTACATAATTGCCAGTGTTGGGAAGTGTCTGGTGGACATAGTTTTGTTTGCAATCGCCAATGTCGGGAGGTGTATGGCGGGTATAGTTTTGTTGCCAATCGCCAGTATCGGAAGGTGTCTGGGAGGCTTAGTTGGGCCTACTTGGCCACCTATTTGTGGAGGCGGCTGTTGCTGCTTTTGGTGGAACAATGAGACACCTACAGACAGAAGGTGACCTCAGAGACCAGCGGCTGAGTAGGGTCACCTTTACACAGCCGTGTCCATGGCAACCACACTCACACACATACACACACACACACTCACAATCCATTCACATATCAACAAACAGCACACTCAGCCATTGCAATCTATATTAGAGACAACTCCATTTTGTTTCTCCCAAGTGCGCTAATACCCAAGGTCAAGGTTAAATAACACGCGGTGTATTTTAGGCTAACAATAGGCCACACAGCTTGAAAGCTACATTTGGATGTTATCCACACAGTCAAACCAAGTCATCCTGGTTTTGTGTGTGGGTGAGGTTTTGGCTTCTAAACTTATAGACCATTTGTGGTAAAAAATGAACACTACAAAAACTTTGCAAATTCCCTTTAAATTTATTCCTGAGGCTACCCCGATGTCTGTTTTCTGTCTATGATGCTGTCTTTTTCTCATTCATTCAAATTATATAGTTATGTCATGGGAAATATTGCGCCTAAAGCAGGATTCGAACCCACATTTCTTGCCATTTCGGGGCTAGTGTGCTAATCATTACACTAGCTAAGCTCCCCGATGCTATCACCCTTGCCAATGAGTTGAGTGCCCGCTTCCAGTGGTAGGTCGTGGGATTCGAACCCACATGGTTCGAATTCAGCTTAGTCAAACCAATGACTTAAAAATTGATACTTGTTGCTACATACGCTGGCGCTCAGCATTACGAGACAAGAGCCATGAGGAGTGGAATGAGCATGGCCAATTGTCCACGGTTGAAATTTCACCTACTTAAAGTTGCATAGTCCAATGAAAATATCAAATTTTCAAAACCAAAACACTTATCTAAATTTGATTCTATATATTCAACTTAGACACTGGTGCACTTATTAAGCATTTGTTGCTGAATAGAAGGGCATAATAAGTCAATTAATAGAAACCGTTAATACTGAAGTCTATGGTGTCAGAGTGTTGGCGTGCTTGCCAAAATTATTTTGGCATGTCTTGAAGTCAAATATCTCCAAACTTAGCCATTTAAAATTAAAGTTACTTCAAACTAAAGTAAAGTAGATTATAATGATTAGTATAATATATTTATCTCAGAAAATAGCAAAAACTCAAAAGCATCGGACTATGCAACTTTAATCACCGAATGTATTGTACTTGTAGTTGTAGTATTCTGCACTGACCTCTCAGACAAGGAGCCACATAGACAGGTGGGCGTGGACAGGGTGAAGCCATCGGGGGCTTGGTGGAAGTGGAATGGAAGAGGCGTGGGTTCGAATCTTGCTCTAATCTAAGCGCAATATTTCCCATTTTCATGACCCCGCAACAATATAATAAAGAATCTCTTTAAGATCACAGGGCAATTGACAGCCCCATCTCAAACCCCTCGTCACACTCACAGCTATGGACACTATAAGCGAATCGAAGGTCCAGCATCCAACTGTGGGATTGTCCACGTAAATAACACAGTTGGTGACAAAATGTGGTTTAAACTTTTATAGCATGTGCAGTGAGTAGTCAGGTAGTGTTTCTAATTGGATAACTCGCCGGGGTCATCTGACACTGGCAGCATTTCTCACACCGGCCTGGTTAAAATGGCTGCTGGCACTCAAGTGGTTTAATTGTTAAAGTTAAACATAAAGAATCTATTCATCTAAAATAAATTTATGACCATTAAGTCGGCAAAATAAAAACAAAAAGTTGGTGATCGGTCCTTTTGATCACACAAATCAGGGTCGGGTGGGCATCTTTTTATGTGTTTTTTCTCTCAGTATTAAACAAAAGAAATTGGACTACTCTAGACTGATAAAAGAATTACACGTCATTCATGTACACATCACAATGTTTTCATTCAATGAACACGGTATTCTCATTTAGAAATTTATTATATCGTACAGTTCTAGAAGTTTTGATTGTGTGCTTACGGAAGTTGAATTACTGCTAGCCCAACATATTTCTAACAGGTTAAAAAAATAATGATTAAAGGAATAACTAAATCAGGGGCAGGCGATTTTTCAGGTTCAGGTAGGGACGATCACCAATTTTTATTTTATTTGGCCTAATATATAATATATCTTCTTTATGATTTACAGGACAACAGGTGCCTATGCAACAGGACTTCAGTCACGATGTCGCGGGGTAATTTACTGCTCTTGTTCTGTCTCATTGGTGGAGGGCTATCAGTATTAGCCGACATAGCCTCACCGGTCAATGACAATAGCAATGAGGGTGCACAAAAGGCTCCCGCAGAGCGGCAGGAAGAAGTATCACTGCCTGTTGTCGATCTAGAGAGTGAGAAATACACCGTTGACAGACTCGAAGACTTCGTAGAGAAACAGAAAGATACCACGAAGGAACAGCCTGCCAATATCATAGCAGAGCCAGTGGTTGAGAAAGTCATACCAGATTTCGAGGAGCAGGCTCCAAAAGTACAGGTAGAAGTGAAGGTAATAAAACAGGAAGCCCCAAATATAGTGACTGAACATCCTGCTTTTGAAAAAGATGAACAAACATTGGAGAAAGAGGTGCCCCAGGAGAGTTTTGAATCAGCTCTTGATGGAAAAGAGCAAAATGAGATGATGGCTGAGCCAGAGATTAGCACTGAGAGGCCAGTTACATGGACGGAAGAGCTAGAGGTACAAGAAAAAGATCCACTCATTGAGAAGCAAACATTAGTAGCAGAAAGAAGTGATGGACTTGCAGAGCCAGAAGACATTGTTGTAATGGAAAAGATTATTTTAGCTGATGGACAAGTACTTGGACAGACCATGCAGGTTGAAGAAAATGTTGGTGAGAGTGAAGAGACATTTGTAGAGCAGAAAAAGTCGGTGGAGGAGCACTCGGAGGAACAGCCGCTGATAGAGGAAGAACAGCAATTTGTGGATGACGGCCAACCATGGGCAGACAAAGAAGAAATGCATGTCGAGGAGGAACAGCCACTTCTAGAGAAAGAACAACTTGTGGAAGAACAACCAGTGGTAGACAAAGAAGAGCCATTATTAGAGAAAGAAGAGCCAGTGATTGACAAAGAAACATTTGTAGAGGAAGAACAGCCTGTGATAGACAAAGAAGAGATATTTTTGGAGGAAGAACAACCAGTGGTAGATGAAGAAGAGCGATTTGTAGAGAAAGAACAGCCAGTGATAGACAAAGAAGAGATATTTGTAGATGAAGAACAGCTGGTAGTAGACAAAGAAGAGACATTTGTAGATGAAGAACAGCTGGTAGTAGACAAAGAAGAGACATTTATACATGAAGAACTGCTGGTAGTAGACAAAGAAGAGACATTTCTAGAGGAGCAACCTTTTATAAAACAGGAAGGACAATACATAAAGAAAGAAGAAGAATTTCTAGAGAATGAAGAGTCAGATGTAGAGAAAGAACGAATTGTGGAACCAGTTGTTGAGAAAGGTGATCCAGTGAATGAGGTGGCTGAACCAGAGTATGGTGAAGAGGAATTTCACATGGATGAAGGAACCGATTTCGCAGAAATGGAGCTCGTTATGGACATGGATGAATCTATATTCGAAAAACGAGAGTCAGAAAAACTTGTTGCTGAGACAGAAAGTGAGTTTCCTGAAGAAAATGAATTTGATTCCGACAAAATGGACCCTGTCACAGAAATGGAGCAGCCCATTATTGAGAAAGTAGAGTCTGCTGAAGTGAGGGAACGTGTAAGAGAGAAAGATGAGCCTCCAGTAGGTGAAGCAATTGAAGAAGACACACAAGCGGCTACCTTTCAGGAAGTTGGCTCATTTGTAGAGACCGAAGAAGTTGCAGTAGATTCTGAGGAGCAGCACCCGGAACCAGCACCTGACGTCACCAAGCAACAGGAAGAACAAAATGTTAAACATGTAACACCGCCATCAGAAGAACATGTGAAAGGTACACGGCCCAATATCGTCATCTTCCTCGCAGATGGGGTAAGTAAGGAGGACATGAGCTGTTATGGAGGAAATACGCCCACACCCAGCATCAACAGCATCGCAGTGAATGGTGTGTTGCTGTCCCACCATGTTGCTGGAGGACTCACGGATACTTCCAGCAGGGCAGCGCTCCTGACGGGAAGACTGGCAGTACGATATGGTGAGTTTACCGCACTGCTTATTATATAACCGCGAACCTTAGGGGCAGCAGCTGTGAACTGTTGAGTATGCAACTATGTTCACCTATGTTCACCTATGTTAACCTATTTTCACCGATGCACAATTATCTTAACCTATTGTAAAATATTTGGGAATTTTGGGGTGATTTTTATTTAGTACTCTGCCACCAAGAGGGGGCAGCTACATTGTTTAGTGCTGTGCAGCCAGACAGGTGACAGCCGCATTGGGACTCTGCAACCAAACGGGCTGCCGGGTACCAGCTGGCTAGATCACCTGACTGATACCTGGCTGCATTGGTACTCTGCAGCCAATGGGCTGCTGGGTACCATGTAGGGTCACCTGACTCATACCCGAATAAAAACTTATAACAGGCATGTGATTTCTCCAGTTTTAACCGGAATTCCGTTTTTTTCTGGCTGCCTTAACCAGAATTCCGTTTTTTTCTGGCCTCCCGAAACACCTCTGAAATACACTATTTGCATCCCTGTCGTGACTCAGTAGGATGCTGTGTGTCCCCACGATATCCTAACAAAATCTTCAGTTTCTTTTCCTGCACCCAATCACATGCCTGCTATAAATAAATAAATAAATAAGGGTCCAGGTAACATGCTCTATCTCTTTCACCACTGCCAACAGCCAGTCGAGACTATGTACATGTGCCTGTAACAAGTATGCGGGTATTAAAACAACCGTGTGAGTACACTGTTGTCTTCTTGTGGATGTTTCTGACCCTGAGCCAACCAGGATAGCAGACAAACTTTTCCCTATGTTCACCTGTGTTCATCTATGTTCACCTGTGTACACTTATGTTAACTTATATTCACTTATATTCATCTATGCACACTTATGTTAGCCTGTTTTAACCTATCTTCACCTATGCACACTTATGTTCACCTATGCACACTCATGTTCACCTATGTTCACCCATGTGCAGAATTTAGTTAGGCGTTATCATCGTATTATGCTATGTTCATAGTGTACATGTGGGTATTAGAAAGAATAGTTCCTTGGCATAACAAATGCTATAATCAGATAACTAAAGCTAATGCGTTAATGTGTTTTTTTGGTATGGTAGGTATGGCTCCTGATGGTGAGCCTGATGCGATCCCAACTATGGCAAGTCAGACAGGTCTACCACCTAACGAAACAACCTTTGCAAAAGTCCTGCAGGAGGCTGGATACACCACAGGTTTGATCGGTATGAACACTTGTATAATAGTATTTGAGCAGTTTAATCAAGAGCTATGTGAAGTTACATGAACTAAGATGTAGTGAACTTATCATCATTCAAAGCCTGGAAAGTCCTTGCTGAATGGTGGATGTGTTTATTCTTGCTCTGCTCTTGTGAGGTGTGAGGTTCAGACCGATGAATACGCCCTTCATGTCTAATCCAGTTCTAATAAGTCCCGGTCGATTCAAATCTAGTTCAGCACTGCGCAGTCCATGCAGCCTTGCACCAGTCTCACTGCGGCAGGGCCAAAAGAGCCGCTTCTGCCCGTAGACATGTATGAGAACAAGGTCATGACCTCAATAAGCACGCTGAACTGCTTGGTTAATTCATTTCTCTTTAAGACGAGCTGGGTATGGTTTAGGATGCCTAGTTTTGTAGCCTCACCAATTCTCTCCAGATCTTTGCATTTTTTAAATATTTTTTTTAGTGAGGCTGTATTTATACTGTCCATAGCATGTAAGCCCGGGTACCCAGGCTTGTTTTCAATGCAGACCAGCTGTAGTGTTGGTGTTGTCTTACCAAGCAGTAGCTGCTGATAAGTTATTTGATTGTCTGCATTTCAGTAGCAGATAGATAGTCTGTTGGTGCGTTTAGTAGCCTATGTTAGTTTTTTTGGGCCCTCTTGGCATTGTATTTTTGTTCTATTCTTATTACTATGTTAGTTGTTTTCTTAAGGTTCTATGTTAGTGTTTTGCGGTTTTCTTGGGAAGAGTTTTCTGCCTTTTGCTACTTAATTCTATACTAGCCTATTTTATTTACATGTCCATAGGCCTGTACGTAATAGGTGGTTGAGTTATGTTTGTTTGAATTTGATTTGATTTATATTGTTGTTGGATATGTTATCTGGCTTTTATATTTCCGGTTATCCCGCCCTGGGCTGTCCAGTTGGTGGGCCATGGCATATCACCTGCCCCCTTGTGGTGCAGTTCAGTTGGGGTTTCCAGTTTTTATTTTGCACAGATATTTTTTGTAGGTTTTTAGGTCAGGGATTTGTCTTTCTTTCACCGTTTGGGCATTCCATCCCTTGGCGGCCATTTCCAGTGTGCTCCTTTCATGGGCTTTGATCTGGCTTCTGGTCTGCCTTAGTAGTGGTGCCTTGCTTGCTGTGGTGTCCCTGAGTGGTTGGGTTAGACGCTAACCAGAGAGTAGGAATAATTAAAAGAACCTTCCATCGCCTCAACAAGAAGAATTTTCTCATTCTATTTAAGTCTCTTGTTAGGCCAATTTTGGAATACTGTCCACAAATTTGGAGCCCAATTTTTCGGAAAGATATTCTGGAGATCGAAAAGGTTCAGAGACGTGCAACGAAACTAGTTGCAGTTATAAAGGACTTACCCTATGAACAAAGGCTCAGGAAATTGAAACTTCCTACTCTTTCCTACAGAAGGAAAAGAAGTGACATAATTGAAGTATTTAAAATTATGAAAGGTTTTGATAAAATAGATATGAACCAATTTTTCACCTTGAATAAAAGAGAAGGCAGCCGGGGCCATACTCTCAAACTAGTAAAACCCAGAGCCGTTTCAAAATTAAGGCAACACAGTTTCTCAAACAGGATCATAAATATATGGAATAGTCTCCCACAAAATGTTATAGATGCCGGCTCAATAAATTCATTCAAGAACCGATTAGAAAAAGCATGGGCTGATGATATAGGGAAATTTGACCACTTATTCACCACATGCTACTAATTTATTCCTTGTGCTGCTAATTACTTGCACTCAAGCAAAAATGAGAGACAAATAAGTGTTCACACTTCCTGTCTACCAATCACTATATCACTATAATGTCTTGGCTATATCCATATGCTAATGTTTTTAGTTGGATTATCCTTCTGTTTTCTAGTAGCTTTACTTTAGTTCTTTTGTATAGGTCATAAGTGGGGTGTAGTTTGTCTACTTTCAGGCAGATTTTCAGTGCCTTATTTTGTACTATCTGCAATTTTTTAAGTAGTTCTTTTTTAGCACCCATGTAAATTACATCCCCATAGTCAAACTAGGGGAGTACCATGCCTTTGAAGATTTTTAGTACCATGGCTTTGAAGATTTTTGCATAACTTTCCTGTTCGAATAACCAAACATGTGCCGTCATGAAATGACCTTAGATGTTGCCAGGATGTAAGACTCCAACAAGCAACATACAGGGATGTAATTCTTTTGGTGGATTTGCAGATTTTCAAGTTTTTAATAATGAAATTGGTCATGAAATTGGTCATTGTTGTTATTTGTACAGATCCAGTGAAAAACATATTTGGTGTTATATAGGGGTGTAAGGGCTTGACTTGCGACTGGGAAGCCAGCTGTTTTAAGGGCAATACTGGCTTGCACAAGGCTGTAGTATATTCAGTTGTTGACTATTTATGCTAGTTGGCTGTCATTGTAAACCTTCTTTCATAAGATCAATTCTTATTGGCCAAACCTGGGTGGCCTGCAACCCCCCAGCCTGACTTTCAGATTATTTTGCTGATGGCGAGTCACATTCCTGGATATAGGAAGTATGATGGTATTAGTGCAGTTTCTGTTTTGTTTGTCGGTTTTACTGTCGCTTGTTGTCATGGTGAATCATCATCATCATCATGCTGTCGGTTGCGATGCGACAAAGACTGCTTTCATTACTTGACTGCCACTCTCCATTTAGCTCTCTGTTGTGAGAGTGATGTCCATGAGTCGGCCTTAATGTCTCTCAGCTTCAGGTTTCTCTTGATGGTATCCTTGAACCGGAGTCGAGGGTGCCCTCTCTTTCAGTAACCAGAAGACAGTTGAGAATAGAGGATCTGCTTTGGTAGCCTGTCTGATGACATCCTCATAAGGTGTCCAGTCCACCGGAGATTCTTTTTGATCAGAAGATCTTCCATAGAGGGCAGACCCGTCCATTCGTGGTGAATACATGGATAATATATCCCCATTAACTTGCTATTCATATGCAATATACTAGTGCTCAGAGATATGAATGTACCAAAGGAATTCAGTATAGACCAGTATATATTTGGAGCTTGCTTTGTGCCATATAAATGAAAACCGACTATGCACACGATACACAAGTGTTTTTGCAGAGTACAGAACTTATTATCTGAGCACATAATTAAGTAGTCTTTAAAATTAAACATATAGTCTGTAAAAATCATTTAACTTTAATTTGGAACACTGCAGGTAAATGGAACTTGGGCATTAGCTGTGACACACTTGAGGACTTGTGCCACCACCCACTCAACCATGGCTTTGACCACTTCTTCGGATTTCCACTCATCAATCAATACTCCATCCCTGGCAACAACTCCATCATGACCCATCTGCAGAAGTTCTTCATCGTGCTCACTCTGGCCATCGTTATAACGGTTTGTTTAGTTGTACATCTCCATTGAGTGTCAGGTAGCGGTAACCGAAATGTTTACAGTTAAGCCACCTTTGTCTGGTCAGCTGATGGTGTAGCCATTTCGTGGCTACATAGTTAGGTGACCATATTAGCCATATTGAGAAAGAAGTGTTTTGGAATTGAATCAAAGTGGCAGCACTTTACGGGTTTACCCGGGGTTGCTATGGCTGGTATGCAGAATTGCACTGGAGCTGTACAAACTCATCTGATGTGCAACGCATAATCCAAAAGAAAGTAATATATATTAAAGCGATTACTTATTTAAAGTAGCCTGGTATATCCCACTGAGAAACAAACAAACTCCGAATAGTTCGTATTTGTGACACAGCTGTATGCTGACAAAAGCTCTCCAAGCACACTTTTGTTTAGTTTTTCAGTTTATGCAACTAAATATCTGGGGAGAGATTATTGAGGTCATTAATGTATGAATGACATCATGGATGGTATTCCCATATCAAATGATCTAGAGGGGTTCCCCACAGACAGGAAAACCCAGAGGAGCCAAACTGACATCCACAGAAAGCTCTCGATTCCACTTTTAAAGTCTATTAATCTACAAGATTTCGTAAATTATTCACCCCAAAAGTAGCTGCCTATGATATTGATAATTTAGCATTTTAACCAAATATTTAGCACTTTAGGTGGAAAATTGTGACACTTTTTCTATATGGTGTTCTTGCAGCCATATCTGTGCCGCTGACTAACACAGCAGGAGCAACTAACCTCAGGACTCTCCCCCCCCCCCCCCCCCCCCCCACCTCCCCCACACATATTCAGTTGCGTAAACTGAAAACCTAAAGCCCCAGTCACACATACCCGGATCAGGAGCCGGACGAGCCCCGGACCGCCATCCGGGGTGGTCCGGGGTGATCCGTGGCTCGTCCGTGGCTCGTCCGTGCTGACACCCCCCGATCTGGCCTGATCCGTGGCTCGTCCGGCGCCGTCCGGGCTCGGCCCCGGATGTTTTAAAATGTTTAAAACATCCGGGTCGGTCTGGTGGATTTTGCGATCCGGGCTCAATCCGGCCTGGTCCGGTCTAATCCTGGGGTGGTCCGGGGATGGTCCGTGTATTCCGGGGGTGGTCCGGGGTGGTCCGGGGTCATTTTGAGCCACGGTTTGAGTCGGACCATCCCCGGACTATCCAGGACCACCCCCGGCCTAGCCACGGACCACTCCCGGACTGCCCGGGGGTGATCCGGGATAGTCCGGGGGTGGTCCGGGGCAGTTCAGAGGTTAGTCAGGGGCCGGTCCGGCCCAGTCCTGGCTCATCCAGGGCCGTTCCGGGGGCAGTCCGGGGGTGGTCCGGGGCGGTCGGGCCTTTGGTCCGGGGCTCATCCGGGAAGGTGTGACTGCGAGGCAAAAATCTACAAAAACAGTGATTTTATCCGTGGTGGTCCGGGACAGTCCAGGCCGTTGGTCCATGGGTGGTCCGGCTCAAAATCCGGTGCTCGTCCGGCTATGTGTGACTGGGGCTTCAGCAATGGTGTGCTTGGAGAGCATTTGTCAGAGTACAACTCCAGTATCTGTGAGCTGTACCAGATCACTTTAATAAGACCGAAGTTTGTAATTATATTTTGATATAGATAAAGCGGCATCTTGTGTTGCTGCCTCAGTGGGTGATCAGCCTGTAGGTATCTATGGTACACCCAACTGCAGATGTACCATCTCCTGCATCTACCATCTCCCGTACCACTCGTCGGTAATGCTACTGTGCGCATTGGATGCCAAATAAGGGATGTTAAGGACACAGCCATCTATGCTCACACATGTACTCACTCAGACTATAGGGAACAAGCACCCAAAATATACCAGGCCTACAATTATGGTGAATAAAGCCTTGTCAACTCTACAATTTAGGTGGATGTATTGAGCAGTCCCTATACCTAGTCAAGCAGTGCTATAGGAATGCAGGGTTCGCACAGGCCTTGAAAAGTCCATAAAAAACGAACCAGCTCTTGAAAAGTACTTTAATTTTGAAGTATCAGCTGTTGTCCTTGAAAGGTCCTTGAATTTGTTAAAAAGTTTCCATGAATATTTGCAAATATCACTTGAATTTGTGCAAATATCCTCGAATTTTTGTTTGAGGTAAAATAAGGTATGTCGTTTTTAATCGAAGAAAAGATGGTTCTTCCAAAAGGGTTAAACTGGAAAGAAATGGCTCACAAGTATCTTGTCCAAGCAAATTTACTTTGACCTACAGCAAAAAGAAAAGCAGATGAAGTAGCAGAAATAGAGAAGGAACTTAATTTTAAACTGAGCAAACTGAAAGACCTGTAATAAACACTTAGTGGAGACCTAAACTATTTCCAGCTGGTGAGAAGCAAACTCTTTTTCTTAAATAAAATGTAAATTGTGTAGTGAAAAAAGTCCTTGAAAAAGTGTTAACTATCCTTGAAAAGTCCTTGAATTGTCCCCCAAATTATTTGTATGAACCTTGGAATGAGAATCACCACAACTTCAGTCACCTTGATAAATAGGTCTCTGTCTTTCTCTGTTAATTGAAATTCTACAGGTGTTACTGAAGTTCTGGCTGGGAAACGTGGCAGTGCTGATTCTGATATTGTCGGTCGGCTTGGCACTCGGCTGGTCAGGCTTCTGCGTTTACAATGAGCACATCTGGTCCTCCGCCTTTATGCGGGACACTCAGATGGTAGAAGTTCCAGCCGAGTATGAGGGGGCCTCCAGGCGGTTGGTGAATGAGGGTGTGCGGTTCTTAAAGAAGGCGAAAGGAGGAGACAAACCGTTCCTGCTCTTCCTCTCCTGGCACCAGTTGCACACTAAGATCCAAGCCTCCAAAGAATTCAAAGGTGAGATTCTGCCTTTCAAGATAATGTGCGCAAATAATCTTATGTTCATAGCAGCCACCAATTTGTTACCCTTCATATGATTCACAGTTTAATAATGAGCTTTATTGTTACAGTAACACAATTATAGTAGGTTTAGCTGAAATCCCGAAGTAGTGTATTCGTCATATAAATAGTCTGTTCATCTTTTGAAAGGATGAGCCTCGTAGGCTGTTCATTTTGGTGTATATTTTAGACACAACTTAATATGGAAAATAAATTATGCATCTGTATATTATAGTATGACATTCTGGTATTTCTACTTGTTTCACATTGTTTTTATGAACCATACTCCTGTGGATAGGATCAGAAGGAAGATCAAACAGTAATTCAGGTGAATACCACTCCATTACCCTATTTTACAGAGGGTTTAACATGACCCCTACCAATAGTGGTATCACTAAAAACTCCAGTAAGACAATTCAAGACATTATAGCTAATACAGGAGTACCATGGAAGAGATAAAGTTGAAATAGGAGTTGAAGTATAAGTCTTGAACTAGAAGTGAAATTGTAGTCATTGAAGTGTTTAATATTATAACTTGTACAGCTTTTATTACACTTGCTAAGAGGCTATCTCCTTGCACCATGCATTTGATTGGTTGTGCATTCCTTGGTTAGCCCAAACTACACCCCGCTGTTTAGATGGACAACTTCAAGGCTTCAACCTCCATGCACTCCATTCAATATGTGATGTATAACGCACTATCCGAGTTTAAAGGCGCGGAAGGGAATTATTTCCTTATGATTGTGTTTATTATTATTATTATTATTATTATTATTACACGATACACTGTACTGCCTCCTTCATGTGTCATGCCTGGTGGCGCCACCTCCGGCGCTCCCCGGTACCTTCATACCCTTAAAACATCACTCTCGTCTGAGGATTTATAATATATACAATATATACAATATACAATATATCTAAGATTAATCAAAGTTACAGTAAATTTCATAGCGCTAGAGATTTCCAGAGCGAGTTGATATTAACATGAAGGGATTGAGAACATATTTGTGGAACTCTCTAATGACAAAACTGGATGCGGTGGCTGAATCGGTAGAGCGCAGGCCTCCCGTGCAGAAGGTCGGGAGTTTAAGTTCCGGTCGAGTCAAACCAATGACATACAAAATTGATACTTGTCACTTCCTAACGAGGTGCCCGGCATTACTAGGATAGGGCAAGGATTGGTTAGCCCAGTATCAGGATAATGGTGGTCATGGTGTCGGCGCATGATTTCCCAGTGGGGCAGCCTGATTTCCCATTGGGGCAGCACTATAAAGTCACCATGAGTGCGCATTGTCACAAGTAGGTACCTGTCCTGATATGACCTTAGATGTTGCCAGGGCTCCAGCAAGCAAGCAACCAACCAGATAATGACAAAATACACTACATTGAAGGGCTCCAAAAACAGATCAGGAAATCTTGGCATATTTAATCATTTTAATAAGATGGCACATCAATAAATTATTCTTTTGGGAACATCTAGTTTTGTGTGTGTTTTTTTTTTTTATCCTTCTGACTCCCTGGAAATTTCGATTGTACATCTTCAGAAAAACCACCCACAAATATATTTAGCATGCAAACAAAGCACTTATTAACGTTCAAATGAACATTTTCTGTAATGCCCCTTTGGGAATAAAGGTTGCGACGAAGACATGCTGTACTCCTAATGGATTGTCGCCTCTAAATAAACAAAAACAACATAAATAAACGTCAGCTATCCAAATTCTGTTTATTTAATGTGCCAAGCAATGCTTTTTGTGGCAGTCTCAGCGGCAGATGGAATGAACCTTCGCTGATCTGGGAAACTCTGTTCTAAACGCCCAATGTCAGATTAGTTAGATTTAAAAAAAAGATTAGATAGATCAAATGAATGGTAAAATTCCTTGCCTTATCCTAGTAATGCCGAGTGGTAAGCTAGATAGCGACAAGTATCAATTTGACTCGGCTTGGATCTGAACTCCCGACCATCACAGAGGAAGCCTGCGCTCTTAACGATTCGTCCACCGAGTCTGGTGACGTAAGACAGGGTCAGGCTAACAGCTGCTAACCGCAGGGTCCATATGGGCCCCGGAAAGTCTTGAAAAGTCTTCAACTTCATTTGTCCCATTTCAAGGCCTTGAAAAGCCTTGAATTTAACCTATTTTGGGTAATTAGTCTTGAAAAGCCTTGAATTCCATTAAACTGTCCTCACTGATCTAAATTAGTCAGAAAAACAGCCTTGAAAAACTGCAAAATAGCCTTGAATTCCATATCTTCACATGTATACGCTACCAATTTCCCTAAGTGGTTGTACATGTAAATAACCACACCATAACTGAGGGAAATGGAGGCGTAGATGCCACAGCAGCATCGCACCAGTCGCAGTATGCAAATAGTGATGCACACTTGTCCAGAAATGTCGGATCAGATTGATTGATTGGTGGTTTCCTTACACTGTGTCGACAACATAGGCCATACTCACCGCCAGAATTGTTTGATTTTTATTCAACCATCGCTTTTGCATATACAGTAAAACCTCTCTAAATCGACCGACGTTGTGACTGATTTGAAGTGATCCATTTAGGGAGGTGGTCGGTTTAGGGAGTTAGAATATGGTTACAATGGTATTGTTGGGACCCGGGAGTTCGCTTCCCGGTCGAGTCAAACCAATGACGTTAAAATTGATATTTGTCACTTCCCAGCGTGGTGCTCGGCATTGATAGGATAGGGCAAGGACTGGTTAACTTAGAGTCCACTGTCACAAGTCGATACCCGTCCTGGTATGACCTTAGATATTGCTAGGATGTAAAACAACAACAAACAAACAAATGTGACACTTGGCTGCCCAATTGTAGTTGTAGCGGAGACGGAACGCGCGGGGAAGGTGCGCGAGTTGGACTGGGCCGTGGGCCAGGTGCTCGAGGCAGTACGGACCCTTGGCATGGACTCGAACACAGTCGTCTACTTCACCTCAACCACCCCGCAAGTGCACCACACTAAAGGTGAGCCGCTTCTCCCCACCCAGTCCAAGGCTGTGCAGTCCGATGAAAGCCGCCATTTTCCAAGACGCAAACTATCATCTAGATTTGATTCTACATATGTAACTTAGATGCGGGCACACTTGTCATTAAGCAGTTTTTGTTGCATTTCTAGAAGGGAATGCTGAGTTAATTGAACAGAACCGGTTACTGCTGCAGCCTATGGTGTCAGAGTTTTAACGCGCTTGCCAAAGATAACATGGCATGTCTGCACCTTAAATATCTGAAAAGTTAGTAATTAAAAATAAAAGTTGTTCATTGTTCGCTCTCTCTTTCCTTTACCGTAGCCTAAAAGTCATATAAAAGAAACTTTATTTTACAGAAACTCAAAGTCATCGGACTGTGCAATTTCAACATTACAGTTGCACTGATTTGCTGTGTTCTCACATTGCATTGTTCTGTTGCAGTATTTCCACATGACAGGACTGTGCAATTTCAACATTACTGTTGCACTGATTTGCTGTGCTCTCACATTGCATTGTTCTGTTGCAGTATTTCCACATGACAGGATTGTGCAGTGATTTACTGTGTTCTCACATATCACTGTTCTGTTGCAGTATTTCCACATGACAGGACTGTGCAATTTCAAAGTGACAGTTGGCAGTGATATGTTGTGTTCTCACAGTTCACTGTTCCGTTGCAGTATTTTCACACGACACGACTGTGCAGTG
This sequence comes from Branchipolynoe longqiensis, assembly GCA_030323885.1. Classification (NCBI taxonomy): domain Eukaryota; kingdom Metazoa; phylum Annelida; class Polychaeta; order Phyllodocida; family Polynoidae; genus Branchipolynoe; species Branchipolynoe longqiensis. The sequence goes on along the minus strand of CM059191.1, from coordinate 105,630,657 downwards.
ATTCGCTGTGTTCTCACATTGCACTGTTCTGTTGCAGTAGTTTGATGTGGCAGGACTGTGCAGTGATATGTGTTCTCACATTGCACTGTTCTGTTGCAGTAGTTTGATGTGGCAGGACTGTGCAGTGATTCACTGTGTTCTCGCCTGTCACTGTTCTGTTGCAGTAGTCTGACGTGGCAGGACTGTGCAGTGATTCGCTGATTTCTCACATTGCACTGTTCTGTTGCAGTAGTTTGATGTGGCAGGACTGTGCAGTGATATGTTGTGTTCTCACATTGCACTGTTCTGTTGCAGTAGTTTGATGTGGCAGGACTGCAGTGATTCACTGTGTTCTCACATTGCACTGTTCTGTTGCAGTAGTTTGACGTGGCAGGACTGTGCAGTGATATGTTGTATTCTCACATTGTACTGTCCTTTTGCAGTAGTTTGACGTGGCAGGACTGTGCAGTGATATGTTGTGTTCTCACATTGTACTGTTCTGTTGCAGTAGTTTGACGTGGCAGGACTGTGCAGTGATATGTTGTATTCTCACATTGTACTGTCCTGTTGCAGTAGTTTGACATGGCAGGACTGTGCAGTGATATGTTGTGTTCTCACATTGTACTCTTCTGTTGCAGTAGTTTGACGTGGCAGGACTGTGCAGTGATATGTTGTGTTCTCACATTGCACTGTTCTGTTGCAGTGGTTTGACGTGGCAGGACTGTGCAGTGATTCGCTGATTTCTCACATTGCACTGTTCTGTTGCAGTAGTTTGATGTGGCAGGACTGTGCAGTGATATGTTGTGTTCTCACATTGCACTGTTCTGTTGCAGTAGTTTGACGTGGCAGGACTGTGCAGTGACTCACTGTGTTCTCACATTGCACTGTTCTGTTGCAGTAGTTTGATGTGGCAGGACTGTGCAGTGATTCACTGTGTTCTCACATTGCACTGTTCTGTTGCAGTAGTTTGACGTGGCAGGACTGTGCAGTGATTTGTTGTGTTCTCACATTGTACTGTCCTGTTGCAGTAGTTTGATGTGGCAGGACTGTGCAGTGATATGTTGTATTCTCACATTGCACTGTTCTGTTGCAGTAGTTTGACGTGGCAGGACTGTGCAGTGATTCGCTGTGTTCTCACATTGTACTGTCCTGTTGCAGTAGTTTGACGTGGCAGGACTGTGCAGTGATATGTTGTGTTCTCACATTGCACTGTTCTGTTGCAGTAGTTTGACGTGGCAGGAGTGTGCAGTGATTTGCTGTTTTCTCACATTGTACTGTCCTGTTGCAGTAGTTTGACATGGCAGGACTGTGCAGTGATATGTTGTGTTCTCACATTGCACTGTTCTGTTGCAGTGATTTGACGTGGCAGGACTGTGCAGTGATTCGCTGTGTTCTCACATTGCACTGTTCTGTTGCAGTAGTTTGACGTGGCAGGACTGTGCAGTGATTCGCTGTGTTCTCACATTGCACTGTTCTGTTGCAGTGATTTGACGTGGCAGGACTGTGCAGTGATTCGCTGTGTTCTCACATTGCACTGTTCTGTTGCAGTGATTTGATGTGGCAGGACTGTGCAGTGATTCGCTGTGTTCTCACATTGCACTGTTCTGTTGCAGTAGTTTGACGTGGCAGGACTGTGCAGTGATTCGCTGTGTTCTCACATTGCACTGTTCTGTTGCAGTGATTTGACGTGGCAGGACTGTGCAGTGATTCGCTGTGTTCTCACATTGCACTGTTCTCTTGCAGTGATTTGACGTGGCAGGACTGTGCAGTGCTTCGCTGTGTTCTCACATGTCACTGTTCTGTTGCAGTGATTTGACGTGGCAGGACTGTGCAGTGATTCGCTGTGTTCTCACATTCCACTGTTCTGTTGCAGTGATTTGACGTGGCAGGACTGTGCAGTGTTTCGCTGTGTTCTCACATTGCACTGTTCTGTTGCAGTAGTTTGACGTGGCAGGACTGTGCAGTGATTCGCTGTGTTCTCACATTGCACTGTTCTGTTGCAGTAGTTTGACGTGGCAGGACTGTGCAGTGACTCACTGTGTTCTCACATGTCACTGTCCTGTTGCAGTGATTTGACATGGCAGGACTGTGCAGTGATTCGCTGTGTTCTCACATTGCACTGTTCTGTTGCAGTAGTTTGATGTGGCAGGACTGTGCAGTGATTCGCTGTGTTCTCACATGTCACTGTTCTGTTGCAGTAGTTTGACGTGGCAGGACTGTGCAGTGATTCGCTGTGTTCTCACATGTCACTGTCCTGTTGCAGTAGTTTGATGTGGCAGGACTGTGCAGTGACTCACTGTGTTCTCACATGTCACTGTTCCGTTGCAGTAGTTTGACGTGGCAGGACTGTGCAGTGACTCACTGTGTTCTCACATCTCACTGTCCTGTTGCAGTGATTTGACGTGGCAGGACTGCAGTGATTCGCTGTGTTCTCACATTGCACTGTTCTGTTGCAGTAGTTTGATGTGGCAGGACTGTGCAGTGATTCGCTGTGTTCTCACATGTCACTGTTCTGTTGCAGTAGTTTGACGTGGCAGCACTGTGCAGTGATTCGCTGTGTTCTCACATGTCACTGTCCTGTTGCAGTAGTTTGACGTGGCAGGACTGTGCAGTGACTCACTGTGTTCTCACATGTCACTGTTCCGTTGCAGTAGTTTGACGTGGCAGGACTGTGCAGTGACTCACTGTGTTCTCACATGTCACTGTTCTGTTGCAGTAGTTTGACGTGGCAGCACTGTGCAGTGATTCGCTGTGTTCTCACATTACACTGTTCTGTTGCAGTAGTTTGACGTGGCAGCACTGTGCAGTGATTCGCTGTGTTCTCACATTTCACTGTTCTGTTGCAGTAGTTTGACGTGGCAGCACTGTGCAGTGATTCGCTGTGTTCTCACATTACACTGTTCTGTTGCAGTAGTTTGATGTGGCAGGACTGTGCAGTGATTCGCTGTGTTCTCACATTACACTGTTCTGTTGCAGTAGTTTGACGTGGCAGGCAGTACTCTGTGTTCTCACATTACACTGTTCTGTTGCAGTAGTTTGATGTGGCAGGACTGTGCAGTGATTCGCTGTGTTCTCACATTACACTGTTCTGTTGCAGTAGTTTGACGTGGCAGCACTGTGCAGTGATTCGCTGTGTTCTCACATTACACTGTTCTGTTGCAGTAGTTTGACGTGGCAGGACTGTGCAGTGACTCACTGTGTTCTCACATTACACTGTCCTGTTGCAGTAGTTTGATGTGGCAGGACTGTGCAGTGATTCGCTGTGTTCTCACATTACACTGTTCTGTTGCAGTAGTTTGACGTGGCAGCACTGTGCAGTGATTCGCTGTGTTCTCACATTGCACTGTCCTGTTGCAGTAGTTTGATGTGGCAGGACTGTGCAGTGACTCACTGTGTTCTCACATTACACTGTCCTGTTGCAGTAGTTTGACGTGGCAGGACTGTGCAGTGACTCACTGTGTTCTCACATTACACTGTTCTGTTGCAGTAGTTTGACGTGGCAGCACTGTGCAGTGATTCGCTGTGTTCTCACATTACACTGTTCTGTTGCAGTAGTTTGACGTGGCAGCACTGTGCAGTGATTCGCTGTGTTCTCACATTACACTGTTCTGTTGCAGTAGTTTGATGTGGCAGGACTGTGCAGTGACTCACTGTGTTCTCACATTACACTGTTCTGTTGCAGTAGTTTGATGTGGCAGGACTGTGCAGTGACTCACTGTGTTCTCACATTACACTGTTCTGTTGCAGTAGTTTGACGTGGCAGCACTGTGCAGTGATTCGCTGTGTTCTCACATTACACTGTTCTGTTGCAGTAGTTTGACGTGGCAGGACTGTGCAGTGACTCACTGTGTTCTCACATTACACTGTTCTGTTGCAGTAGTTTGATGTGGCAGGACTGTGCAGTGACTCGCTTGTGTTCTCACATTACACTGTTCTGTTGCAGTAGTTTGACGTGGCAGGACTGTGCAGTGACTCACTGTGTTCTCACATTACACTGTTCTGTTGGTAGTTTGGGTGGCGCTGTGCAGTGATTCGCTGTCAGTAGTTTGACGTGGCAGCACTGTGCAGTGATTCGCTGTGTTCTCACATTACACTGTTCTGTTGCAGTAGTTTGACGTGGCAGGACTGTGCAGTGATTCGCTGTGTTCTCACATTACACTGTTCTGTTGCAGTAGTTTGACGTGGCAGCACTGTGCAGTGATTCGCTGTGTTCTCACATTACACTGTTCTGTTGCAGTAGTTTGATGTGGCAGGACTGTGCAGTGATTCGCTGTGTTCTCACATTACACTGTTCTGTTGCAGTAGTTTGACG